>BQNB010067558.1:0-34161 GCA_026074375.1 Tanacetum coccineum | reverse complement strand
AAGCATTAAAATGAGATCCTAAGTCTACGGGAACATGAAAATTAAGGCAATTAAACTTAAAACACGAAAACGAGAACGTAAATTAAAAACGAATGTGACTTAAAAACCTAAATTATCGAAATTTAAACCTAAAGTGATTTTTTTACTTTTAACTAATCCTAAATGACTAAAAAGTAAGAATAAAGAAAACTAGACCAAAAACGGAAACATTTAAAGTTAAAAACGCGAAGCAAACGAGAACGGGATCAAATCCCGTTCTTTAAAAATACAAATTTTGCAAAAATAACCCTACGAATGCAAATTTATTTTTCCTAGGTCCTAATTGAAAAAAGAAAATTTTAAAAAAAATTATTTTTTTGACTTTTATTTTATTTTTTATGAATTAATTACTGTTTTAATGAAAATTAAAATTTTCAAATTTTAAACCTAAAGTGATTTTTTTTACTTTTAACTAATTCTAAATGACTAAAAAGTAAGAATAAAGAAAACTAGACCAAAAACGGAAACATTTAAAGTTAAAAACGCGATAAGCCAAAATTGGTTGAAAGCTTAATGGGCTAGAAAGGCTTATATATTAAATGTTGCAAGAAATGGCATGTGACAAGTCCCGTTAGGCAGTGGTTAGTGTGTGTGACATGTGGGACAAGTGGGTGTTAAAGGAGAGGTCCAGGGTTCGAGCCTTGGCCTCCCCTTTTTGCAATTTTTTTTTAAAACTTATAGTATAAATATTTTTTTTTCTTTTTTTTAAAAAAACTTATAAAAAATGCAAAAATAAGAAACTTTAAAAAATGGACTTTTTAAGAAAACTAGAAAATAAGCTAAAATAAGCAAAAGAAATTGGCAGTTCACTTTTTACACTAAGGTTATAAAAATCTAACTGTTAAGCACTTAGAGGCAAAATAAGCTAAGGTAAATGAAAACTAAGCTAACACAGATAAGCTATACTACCTAAATAAGCAAAATGAAGGAAAATAAGCCAGGAAAAATAAGCAGAAAAGCCAGAATAAGCAAATAAGCAAATTGCACAAAACTGCATACACAACAGCCTTAAGGGCACTTTTTTGGCTTAATTTTTAAGCCCTTAGAGTGACTCTTTTGGCTTAAGGCTTGTACAAGCTGAAAGATTAGCTTAGGGGCTTTCTACAACTACAAAGAAAATAAGGTTTGCAACAAAAATAAGCAGAGAAAAAGGACAATGAAAAGTGCTGTTTACAAAGGGTATGCAGTTTTTGGCTGTTTTAGTTTTTTTTTAAAAGGCTTAAAGCAGGCTTACAAATAAGCCATAAAATAAGCTTCAAGTTAGAAACAAAGTTGAAACAGATTTAGACTAACAAGAAAAGAGCTTATGCTCAAATTTCTAAGCTCTAAAAACTAATTTTACTATCTGATAAATTAAGTTGAAAAAGGGACAGTTTTGACTATGAAAAACTTAACAATACTTGACAGTTTTTGATAAATACAAATGGAAAACAAATGACACTTAAACTAATGCTTTTTGACACTAAAAATGACTCTAAAACAAGACTCAAAAACTGTTTTAAGAAGACTTAAACTAAAAAGCTCTTTTAAACTGTTTGTCAACACAGATTTAAAGGACTAGTTAGGAAAGACTCAAAACAAAACTTAAGACCTTAAAAAAAACAGACATAAAACACTTAAATATGCTTGCCAAAGATGGCCCAAAGACCAAAATGGTTTTTAAACACAAAATGACCCACTTTGGGTCCTTATGCCAAACACCCCTTTAAGGGCAGTTTTGCAATTTAAACTTAAGAAAGAGATTTTTAGCCACAAAGCTTTGATAGAACAGATCATAAACAACATTAACTCAACCTAATTATCAGGTTTAAATAACAAAACAAGTATCAACAACTCAGAACAGATTATGCAAGATTATATGAAATTTTGAGCACTTTTGAGCAAAACTTTGAAATCTAAGATCCAACCATTAAGAACTAAAAACAGTTTGATAAAACACATAAACAAGCTCAAATTGGCATTTTAAAGTAGACATTAACAATCAAATAAGCAATAATAAGCTAAATGCTATAAATGACTTGAAATATAAATTGACACTTACAGGCGGTCCTTAGAAACTTGAAGTAGACCTAACCTCTAATCCTAACAACCCCTAGGTCCAAGCTTTCTGAATCAGAATCATACTAAACCCAACCCAAGCTTATACAAGCTTTTGGATCCAAAATTCGTTTTCAACCCAAACAACATCCAAACCAAATGAAACTTGTAATCTCCAAACCAAAGCTTAAACAAGCTTTGTTCAACTCACAGTGATGTAAATAAGACAGAATATGGAACGTGAAACAGTAAATGTGAATGTAACAGTAACAATGGAGATGAACAAATTTTTTTTTGGAATTTTATTGATTTTTTTGAATTTAAAGTACAATACGAAAAAGGAAATTACAAGGTATTTAAATTTGCAGTAATGTAAATGACAAGGTAATAAAAATGGTTAAACCAATTTCTTTTAAGACATAAAATTAGGAACAACTTCTCTAAAAGACCTAACATCTATTTATACTAAACTATATGTCTTTAAGCCTTCACTCTTGTGTTTCTTTTGTGAGAGACTCAGCATATGTGTTTGTTGTGTGAGAGAGTAGCTCAAAATCATCTTAGCCATCAAATTTCCTTGGTCCCAAAGTCGAGTGATCTTAGCCCTTCTTTTTCATATCCAATAGGGTGAGGGAGGATTGCCAAGCTGGCTCTTGTCTGTTTGTAAGGTGAGGATGGGGTTTTTGTCATATGTTGTAGGGTACCAGGACAGAAGACAAGGGAACAGTAGGGTTGGATTATGGCGGGAAAATAGGATGTCCTATTTTGTTTGATATAAAGCAGGGGAGATGTTTGATGAATGGGCAAAAGTGGCCCCTAATGTTGTATGGTTTGTTTACAATTTAAGTCCAAAGTGGTGGTACAGGTTTAGGGATTTCCAAGTTTAGTCCTCGAGACATATATGAGTGATTTCAAACTTAGTCCTTATGTGATATGAAAGAATTTGTGGACTTGGCACTAATAGTCCCTTAACGTGTATTGTTAAGCTACAAGAAAAGTCCTTGTGGGATATAACATCGTTAGGTTAAAAGGGTTAACAGGTTAGGTTTTGGGCCAACAGCCGTTAAAGGCTGTTGGGCTTTTTGTGTGTTCATTGGGCAGGTTTAATGTATATAAAGGGTTTTGGGCCGTGTAGAGTTTAAAAGAAAATGGGCCCAAATTAGTCTTCAATAATATACTAATGGGCTTACTCGGCCCATTAGACGGGTTTGGGTTTGACCGTTGACTTTTCCGGGTTGACTTTGACTTTGATTTGACTTTGGCTTTTCCACGCTTTTCCATTCCGTGCTCGGTTTTGTCCGTTTTTGCTTGATTTTTCATCCTTTTCTCGGATATCCTGTTTCCTTCACAATATAAATGAAAACATACAAATACAATGTATTTTTGGTACGTTTTTGGTCATTTCAGTCCGATTTTAAAGGTCAAAGGTATGTGTAATTAAGAATATACCAGATGACCATAAAATTTTTGGCTTCTAAACCCGACATATACGATAACTAGAGTTTACTCGAAAAGATTACGGGTTTTCGGGGTTTCGTTTGATCAAAAACGCGAAAAACATAATTAATACGCTAAACCGTAAAAATAAATATCGGGAGCGATCGTAAACTACAAAACACTTTAAAATGATAAAATATTGCATATAATATCTAGACTAATCAAAATCCAAAGCCGGAACACGTTCGATGATGTTTTTCAAATTTACCGGGATAACCTCTCGTTTTAGTTAAATTCCATAACGTAACGGATAAAAATCAAACTATATCGAATAGTTTAATATATTGACCTAAAATTTACAAGGTGTGACTTCCTTTCCCTTCTAGAAAAGCTTTGTCCCTCAAAGCTTAATACGTTGATCAGACGTAGGTTAATTTAGCAAAGAAGATAGTATTTTTCTTCTTTGGTCTTCGCGTCCCAAGTGAATCAGGACCTCGCCTGCAATTCAACGCACTTAACAATAGTCCATACAACTTTGTTTTGATGCTTACTGTCACGGTCCATGATCTCGCCCGATTCCGTCGAGAAAACTTAAAGCTTATCGTCGATCTGAATTTCATCTAATTGAAATAGCAACGGTTCGTCGGCATAACACTCCGTACAAATTAAAACATGAAAGTGCTGTGAATACGACTTAATCAGGGGGGGGGGGGTGAATCTGGAGTTATTCAAGTCTGTAAGTAGCGTTCAACCTTAGCGAGTACCTAAATGGTCCAATATAACGAGGGATCAACTTTCCCCGTTTTGCCGAAACGTATCAGCCCCTTTCCATGGTGACAACTTTCAACAATGACCATATTTCCAACTTGAAACCCATGGGCTTACGATCCTATTGGTCCGAAACACTTTGCCATCACTAACATTTGAAAATACGCTTTTTTGATCTGTAAGATTTTCTCATTTTTTCAAGAACAATTTCCGGCCAGATAAGCGAAGCGTCTCCAACCTCAGCCCAACAAATAGGTGATTGACACTTGCCACCGTACAGAGCCTCAAACGATGCACCTTTGATACTAGTGTCATAACTGTTGTTTGTAAGAAAACTCCACCAAAGGTAGGTCCTATCCAACCGTTTCCTAAATCAATCACACAAGTCACGCAGCATGTCCGCTCCAAAGTTTGATGGTTCTTTCACTTTGACTATCAGTTTGCGGATGATAAGCCGTACTCATATCCAATTGAGTACCTAGAGCTTTGTTTAGCGATTGCCAGAATTGAGATGTAAATCTACCATCTTGATCAGAAATAATCGAAACTGGTACACCATGATTTGAGACAACTTCCTTCAAGTACTGTCTCGTCAACATTTCCATTGAGTCGTTTTCTTTCATTGGCAGGAAATGAGCGGATTTAGTGACTCGGTCAACAATTACCCAAATTGTATCCTGACCAATTGACGTCTTTGACAACTTAGTAACGAAATCCATAATAATGTTCTCCTACTTCCAAACTAGGATCACAGGTTTAACCAATAAACCGGAAGATTTTATATTCAGCTGGACTTTGAAAACCCTAAATTATAATGTTTTACGGTGGCCATTATTAGACAATTTATCATTTATCGTGAACGTTGATACTTAATGCATGAAATACTTGGCAGGTTCACTTGAAGACAGTCCGAGCTCAAATCAAACAAAGATCAAATACTTATACACTATGGAAATCAAGATGCAAGAAAAAGATAAAGTCTCAAGCTGAAAAGTGCAATTGTGCACCGCACTTCTCCTCAAAGTCAAAGAATTAAAGACTCAATCAAAATATGCATTAACTCCCTAAGTACGCCGCACAAATTACTTTGTGCGCCGCACTTCCCATCTGGCTACGAAAATTAAATGAAGTCATAAATACTAGCGCATTAACACCTCATGTGCGCCGCACTTATAAAATTATGCGTCTGCACTTTCACCCCAAAATCAGCCCTGATAAACAGGACAAATATTTCAGCACAAATCATCCTTTCAAACTTAATTCCCTCATATCACACACACTCCTCTCTCACCTATGATAATCCTAAACGTTGTTTTCCAACCTTCTCCCGAGCATAAAACACCACAATCTTTGAAGATTCAAGATCAAACCACCAAGAACGAAGGAGAACTCATCGTTAGTTATTGAAATAATGAAGTGTTCATATAGAATCAAGTTAGGTATGAACTACCGAGCCATTAGTGCCTAATTATCTCATGACTACTAGTGAAGTATGATAATGAATAAGTGTTTGGTATGATTGTGATCTCATTAATCTCAAGCTTATGTTGCACCCCTATTATATCTTATCTTGTCGGTTTTGCTTATCAACTTAGATAATATAATCATATCGGTATAGGTCGAAAGACCCGTTATGATCTATATGGTTTTAAAGATTTGTTTATGGTCTTTATCACCTATGTCAAGAAATCTACTTTCGTAAATTGATAAACAAAATAAGCTTTGATATAATAAAGTTAACAGGATCATTTTGATTGACACATCGGTCTAGCCAACTAAAATATAAGTCTTAAGTAATTAATTAATTTGTGAAGACCATTTTCTGACGAGAAATCCTTTATCACTACTTAAAATTATTTTCAACTATCGGAGTAGTCCATCTTTTATTATCACTGAGGTGAAAAAAAAAGTTATTTTTCAAAATTGTTAAAGTCGTTTCTTCCCTGATTATTGAACACTACTCAAATCCCTGGTGGAACGACCTTGTCTTACCTAAAGATTATACCATATACGTGGGTTATACTTTTACCCGTTGTCTTCCCTATAATAAATTAGTATTTTCAATCGCGAGTATAAAATTAAAGCTTTGAAACACATCAAAGTTTTTGGCACCGTTGCCGAGGATTTTTTAAGCTAATCTGTAAGTCAAGCTCTGGAAAATTATTTTACTCGTCCTCCTTTTTCAAAATTCATTGTACGAGTTTTTTAGCAAACTGACCCAAACAATTTCTCCTTTGGATGCATGCACATCCGTCCAAATCTGACTTGTTGAACCAGTTACCTAAACCTGAACATACTCTGACTCGAAGACTTCTTTGAACGAAACCAAAGGAGTTCCATTCGATCAAAGAACAATCCACCTCAACCACCCAAATTGTCTAACCGCTAATTTTCTCAGCATCAAATCCATCCACACTTTCTTGTTATTCTTTGAAATTATGATCCAATGGATGATGAACCCATGTGGGCTGCCGACCGTGTTGTCGCTCTGACTCCCGGTTCCGCGATCACTATTTCTAAAACCGTAAATGAATTTCCATTAAAGGTAACCACCTGACTCTCGTCAAAGGAAACCAATTAGATGGTAGAGCCAAAACCGATCCTTATAAACACATTTATGAATTCCTCGGAATCTACGATATGTTTAAATACAGAGATAATGAGAATGAAGATGTCCGCCTAATGATGTTTCCCCTATCACTCACTGGAGAAGCAAAAACATGGTTGGACGAACTCAACGAAGGAACTATCGAAACATGAGATGAACTTCAAACTACTTTCATTAGCCGATTATTTCCCCCACTTCTTTTCGACTGACTCCTCGGAGAAATCCATGCCTTTTCTCAACATGAAAATGAATCTCTAACTGATGCTTGGCTTTGTATGAAGGAAATGCTTAGAAATTGCCATGGTCAACATCTGTCCAAAGGCAAATCTTATCAAAGACTTATCATGGTCTCAACGCAATACCTAAGAATTCTAAATGCCACAAGCCGGTGGTATTTTTCTCTAATAAAACACCAAATCAAGCTTATCACTACATTGAAGATAAAGTCTTACTCAAGCTCGACTGGGCTAAAAATCAAAAAACCAAAGTCATCCTCTTGATGAGTAACAGTAATTCCGACCACTTGAACAAAATTATGGCCCGAATGGATGCTAATGACATCATAAAAATGGATGCTCGGTACAAAGAACTCCCAATCACGTTGCAAAATACCAACAGGGGGGTGGAGGGGAAAAACGTCTTTGACGATGAATGACATACCTATTCCCGTGAGAGAAGATGCTAATTATGCCACTTTCTGTAAGACTCGTTTTTACAATGATTACTGTGACCGAGACTCGAATCGCGATAATTGGCGTTTAGTCGGACGGAATGATTACAACCGAGACAACTACCGATCCAACACCGATGATAAATCCTATGATCTTCAAAGACAATTCAACGATTTCATGAAATCTCAGCAATCAACCAACGCTTTTGTCAAAGAAACATTCATGGACCTAAAAACTCAACTCGAAACAGTAGCCAAAAATCATCAAGCTTCAATCCAAAACCTTGAAACTAAGTTTGACAGACTCGCTGACAAGCAATCTGGTCGACCTTCTGGATCTCTTCCAAGCAACACTCAACCAAACCCACGAGGTAACAACTCTAAAGCCTATCAACCACCGCAATCTCGTAATGAGCATGTGAATGTCGTATTCACAAGAAGTGGTAAATCTTATGATCCACCAATCAACCCAAATGATCAACAAAACAATTCTAAAACTCCTATCAACTTCGAAGCGATGACGAAGAATGATGAACCAACCACCAACAACCAAAAACTCAACATTCGAAACTAGTCAAAGAAACGCCGTTACCAAAACCATACAAACCAAAGATCCCATATCCTCAATGCCTTAGAAAAGAAAAAATGGAGGCCCAATACGAAAAATTCCTCGACATGATTCGAGTCGTCCGAATCAACGTGCCTCTTTAGACTCTTAGCCGAATGCCCTAAATATGGCAAATTTCTCAAAGAACCCATAAGAAACAAACATAAATTGAACAAATTGCTCTACCGCTTTTCTAAGCGTTGAAAGTTTTTCGCCTTCTTCAAAATAAAGTTCCACCTAAACTAGGAGACCCAGGAAGTTTCCTTATTCCATCCAACTTTAATAAAACTTTCTCATGTAATGCTTTAGCTGATCTTGGTGCTAGCATTAACCTTATGCCATGTTCCTTATATGCGAAACTGTCTCTCGAAACTCTTAAGCCTACTAAAATGAGCGTAAGATTAGCGGACCTATCATTCCAATACTTTAAAATAGCTGGAAAATATGCTCGTTGAAGTTGTTAAATGCACTTTTCCCTGTCATTTTGTTATTCTCGAAATGAGGAAGCTAGCAAATTCCGCTCATTTTGGTGGTGACCCTTTCTTCACACTGCTGATGCAGTAATTCGAGTTAAACAGAAACAACTCAATCTAGGAGTTGGAACTGAACAAATGATCTTTAATATTGACTCTGCCATAAACACTCTTATTCACACGATGAACATGTTTTATTATCGATTTATCGATGAAATCCTTAGAAGAAGATTTCGATGCGCCTCTGAACGAAGGTAACAGAATCTTCTATTCCTTCAAAGGAACCATACTCGAAAAGAAAAATATTTCTGAATCGATAAATTCAAAGCAATGGTTTCAAATGAAAACTATGAACTCTCGTGTCCGATGAAGAAGAACCAAAATTTGAAAAAATCACCATCAACACAGATTATAAAATCTAAACATCTCTCGAAGAACCTCTTACGGGTCTCGAACTCAAACCTCTTCCTGATAACTTGGAATATGTATTTTTAGAAGAAGCCCCCCTGGGGGGGGGGGGGGAGGGAAGCACCAAACCAAGTCATTTTAGCCTGTAATCATATCATCTCAACGTTATGCTTAAAACAAAAGGCAAACTTGTATCTGTTCTTAAAAAACAAAAAGAACATTTCTGATAAATAACAATAATCCTAGTATCTGCCCATGCATTCTGCAAGCATAAGATACAACTTATGGATGACAAAAACCAATTGTCCAAAAACAAGGAAGTTAATCCAAAGTATGCAAGAAGTTGTAAGAAAGTAATCGTGAAACTCTGGATACGTATTATTTATCCAAATGCTGATAAGTCCTTGGGTTAGTCCTATTCACTGTGTACCAAAGAAAGGCGGTATTACAGTTATCACAAACGAAAATGATGAACTTGTCCAAACAAGAACCGTTACGGGTTGGCGAGTATGCATCGATTATCGTAAACTCAATGAAGCAACTGCAAAAGATTCATTTTCCTTTGTCGTTTATGGATCAAATGGTTGGAAAAGAACTCGCAAGAAATTAAATATTTATGTTGCCGTATGTTTTTCTGGATATTTCCAAATACCTAATCAGATCCTATGTATAAGAAAAAACATTCACACGCATGATCGCTTCGTTACATACTGAGAATACAAGTAATCTTTGATATATGAACCAAGAACTAGAGAGAGAAAGTGGGAGGAAGGATGTATTTTCTAGTGAGAGAAAGTAGAGAACATGAAATGCATTAAGTGAAATGAAACATACAACCAACCAACCACCTCTCCAAGGCATGGAGAGGTGTATTTATAGTCCAAGGGTGGCCGGCCATGGGCCTTGTAAGGCTTTCCATGGGCCTTTGGGCCATATTAGCTTATAATCTAAACATTGACTAACTACGCTTTGACTAGTTAAAATATTGGAAGTGACCGAAGACTTTTCTTAATGGCTGGGTAACACACTGGGTAGAGGATGAGTAATTTATCAACATCGGGGGGTTATGTTGAAACAAAAGATCTCAATCACTTCTTGAAGTGTAACAAACGGTGTTGAAGGAGGAGGTTGGCAACGAGTCCTAAACTGATTGTGCAGGGGAGCATTTTTATAAAGTGCGAGTCCTGAACTACTGTGTTCAGAAGCCATGGAGTGATTTGCATAGATCTTCGAACTACGTTATTCAGAAGCCATGGATTTTTCCCTTAGTATTGGTGTGTTTGATTATTGGTTCGTTTTGTTGTTATTCATACATTGTTTTCTTTTCTTTTGTTTTCAAAGCTTCTTTGTACACTAAAAGGTCATTTACCTAGGTAAATTTGATCTAGTTTCGTGGTATATAGTGTATTTTCTTTGGATCATAGTAAAACTCATTTTTTGTTCATCTTTTGTTTTCAAAAACCTATAAAAGACAAATCTGATTTTGAAATTTTCGCTTAAAACAAAAAAGTTGTCATTTTTTCAGTACCAAATGTTTAAGAGAATACTAGCTGTACAAGAAATTTGGGAAAAAACAACTCAAAAAATACTTTATTATGTTTTAAAGACTAGAGTTTCGTCCGTGTGTTACACGAATTCGCAGTTTTCCTTGTTGTATCGAATTAGCATTAACGAATTAGCAATTTTATTTGTTACCCGAATTCCGACTCCAGTGGTATCCGAATTAAAGCAACTTTTCTAGTTCTATCCAAATTGGCAGTTTGTTAGTTTGTATTTGAATTCCGAAATCACTTAGTTTCACCCGACGTCACAATTACGTATAGAACACGAATTCGCTACTCTCAGTACCACACAAATTTTGTAGTTTTGTTAGTACGACAGCGAATTCCACAACTCTCAGTACCACACTAATTTGCAGTTTTTTTTATCAGTATTACACGAATTAGCCAATTTTCAATAACTCCTGAATTTGGCAATTTCACTTAATCATACGAATTTGCAACATACACTTAAAACTCAAATTGATTAATCAAAATTATACGGTTTATTTCTTTGACTTGTAAAATCCCGTGAAACACTCACTTGTTTTCCCGGTTTTGTCAAGAATTGTAAAATCCCGTGTAGTTTCAAGACTTAAAACACATAAAAGACAACACCCTCAAACACAATTACTTTCTATCCACTGCTCGATCGATTAGTAATCTTTTTGATACCACTTCATCAATACGCCCTTTCTGATAAGTAACTTCTCTTTAGGTGGGACAACAAACCACCGATTCTTGAAAAACACTTGTATGACTCGTGGAAAGCAGAATGGAAGTTTTTTTTTTTTTTTTTTTGGGGGGGGGGGGGGGGGTCTTTATATGAATGAAATAAACCTCATGGAAATGATTACTTGGCTTTTGTTGAAAAGGCCACTTGTTTGGCCAACAATTACAGTGGATGGGTAACGAGACCAAAGAATATACTTAATTAAATCTCGCAAAAACCAATCAGCTGTTGTGACATCAAAGCAATAAACATCATTCTCCAAGGCCTTCTAACTGAAATTTATTGCTCTTGTTACAACAACGTGAGCCAAGGATATTTGGGATAAATCAACTGCTCATGCAAGAACATCGTTAACGAAGCAAGAAATATATATACACATACCAGTTATTAGAATTGATGTTTGATAACGCCTAAATTATACATGTTTTTGGTGGCGTTATATTCTATCATTTCTCGTGAAGTTTCAATACTTAATAGCATGAAATACTTGCAGTTTCACTTGAAGACATAAATAAACAAAGATCAATTACTTCTACACTTCGGAAATCAAGATGCAAGAAAAAGATAAAATCTCAAGCTAAAAAGTGTAATTGTGCGCCACACTTATCAATTGTGGGCCACACTTCTCCTCAAAGTCAAAGAATTAAAGACTAAGTTAAAATAGTGCATTAACTCCCTAAGTACGCCGCACAAATTACTTTGTGCGCCGCACTTCTCATCTGGCTATGAAAATTAAATGAAGTCATAAATACTGGCGCATTAACACCTCAAGTGCGCCACACTTATAAAATTGTGCCCCGCACTTTCACCTCAAAATCAGCCGATAAATAGGAGACGAATTTTCACCACAAATCATCCCTTCATACTCATTTCCCTCATATCACACACTCTCTCTCTCACCCTTATGATATCCTAAACCTTTTCCAACCTTCTCCCAAGCATAAACACCACATCTTTTTGAAGATTCAAGATAAACAACCATGAACGAAGAAGAACATCATCTTAGTTTGTTGAAATAATGAAGTTTTTGTTGAATCAAGTTATGTTATGAACTACATAGCCATGAGAGGCTAATTCTCTCATGACTACTCGGTGAAGTTATGATAATAAATAAATGTTTGGTATGATTGTGATCTCATTAATCTCAAGCTTATGTTGCACCCCTGTTATATCTTATCTTGTCGGTTTGCTTATCAACTTAGATTATATAATCATATCGGTATAGGTCAAAAGACCCGTTATGATCTATATGGTTTTAAAGATTTATCTATGGTATTTATCGTCTGTGTCGAGAAATCCACTTTCGTAAATTGATAAACAAAATAAGCTTTGATATAATAAGTTATCTGGATCATTTGAGTGACACATCTGGTCTAGCCAACTAAATATAAGTCTTAAGTTAATTAAGTTAATTTTTGAAAATGTTTTCTGACGAGAAATCCTTTTTATAAGTTAAAGTTCGTCTTCAAGATCTTAATCAATACCACTACTTATAAATTATTTTCAACTATCCGAGTAGTCATCTTTATTATCATTGGTAAAATAAAAGTTATTTTCAAAATTGTAGAATCTATTTTTTTTCTGATTATTCGAACACCATTCAAATCCCTATGGACGACCTGGTCTTACCTAAAAAGATTATACTATATATGTGGGTTATACTTTTACCCGTGTGTTTCCCTATAATAAAATTGGTATTTTCAGCCATTATAAATTTAAAGCTTTTGAAACACATCAAAGTTTTTGGCGCCGCTGCCGAGGATTTTTAAGCTGTTTTGTAGTCAACTCTAGAAAATTATTTTAACTCCTCCTCTTTTTCAAAAATTGCCATACAGTTTTCGGGCAAACTGACCCAAACAATTTCTCCTTTAGATGCATACACGTGCTTCCAATTCTGAACTTGTTGAACCATTACCTGAACTTACGTACTCTGAATCGAAGACTTCGTCGATGAAACAGAAGAGTTCCATTCGACCAAAGAAACAACCCACCTCAACACCCGAGAATTGTCTATCCGCTAATTCTCAACATCAATTACTTCCGTCACTTTCTTGATATTCTTCTAAATTACGACCCAATGGATGATGAACCCATGTGGGCTGCCGACCGTGTTGTCGCTTCGACTCCCGGTTCCACAATCACTATTTCTGAAACCGCAAACGAATTTGCCATTAAAGGTAACCACTTGAGTCTCGTCAAAGGAAACCAATTTGATGGTAGAACCACAACCGATCCTCATAAACACATTCATGAATTCCTCATAATTTGCGATATGTTTAAATACAGAGATACCGAGAATGAAGTTGTCCGCCTAATGATGTTTCCCCTATCACTCACTGGAGAAGCAAAAACATGGCTGGACGAACTCAACGAAGGAACTATCAAAACATGGGATGAACTTCAAACTGCTTTCATTAGCTGATTCTTTCCCCCCAGCTCTTTTCGACCAACTCCTCGGAGAAATCCGTGCTTTTTTCTCAAAATGAAAATGAATCTCTAACCGATGCTTGGCTTCGTATGAAGGAAATGCTCAAAAATTTCCATGGTCATAATCTGTCCAAAGGCAATATTATCAAAATCTTTTATCATGGTCTCTATGAGATAACCGAAGAAGTTATAAATACCACAGCCGGTGGTATTTTCCTCTATAAAACAGAAAATCAAGCTTATCAGCTTCTCGAAGATAAGGTCTTACTTAAGCTCGATTAGGCTAAAAATCAAAAAACCAAATCATCTCTTAAGAAAACTATTGCTTTCGCCGATGAAAGTAACAGTAATTTTGACACTAACAAAATTATAGCCCGAATGGATGCCATGACCATAAAAATGGATGCACAGTACAAAGAACTCCAATCTCGTGCAAAACAACCAACACCCTATCTTGACGATGATGACATACCTATGTCTCGTGAAGAAGAGGCTAACTTCATGCTAACTTTCCGTAAGACTCGTTTTTACAATGATTACCGTGACCGAGACTCGAATCGTGATAATTGGCGTTCAAGCGGACGGAATGATTACAACCGAGACAACTACCGATCCAACACCGATGATAAATCCTATGCTCTTTAAAGATAATTCAACGATTTCATGAAATCTCAGCAATCTACCAACGCTTTTGTCAAAGAAACATTCATGGACCTCAAAACTCAACTCTAGACAGTAACCAAAAATCATCAAGCTTTAATCCAAAACATTAAAACTAAGTTCGACAAACTCGCTAACAAGCAATCTGGTCGACCTTATGGATCTCTTCCAAGCAACACTCAACCAAACCCACGAGGTAACAACTCTAAAGCCTATCAACCACCGTAATCTCGTAATGAGCATGTGAATGCCGTATTCACAAGAAGTGGTAAATCTTATGATTCAACAGATAACCCGAATGATCAACAAAACAATTCTGAAAACCTTATCAACTTTGATAGCGATGATGAAGACGATGAACCAACACCACAACCAAAAACTCAACCTCCGAAACCAGTCAAAGAAACGTCGTTACCAAAACCATATAAACCAAAGATCCCATATCCTCAATGCCTTAGAAAAGAAAAAAATAGAGGCCCAATACGGAAAATTCCTCGACATGATTCGAGTCATCCTAATCAACGTGCCTCTTGTCGACGTTTTAGCCGGAATGCCTAACTATGGCAAATTTCTCAAAGAACTAATAAGCAACAAACACAAAATCGAAAAAAATTCTTCCTCTTTTCTAAGCAATGAAAGTTCTGCCATTCTTCAAAACTAAGTTCCACCTAAACTTGGAGACCCAGAAAGTTTCCCTATTCTATGCAACTTTATAAAACTTTCTCATGTAATGCTTTAGCCGACCTTGGTGCTAGCATTAACCTTATGCCATATTCCTTATATGCGAAACTATCTCTCAAAACCCTTAAGCCTACTAAAATGAGTATAAGATTAGTCGACCGATCATTCCAATACCCTGTTGGAATAGCTAAAAATATGCTCATTGAAGTTGGTAAATTTACCTTCCCTGCCGATTTCGTTATTCTTGAAATAGAAGAAGATAGCAAAGTTCCTCTCATCTTGGGATGACCCTTCCTTCACACTACTGATGCAGTAATTCGAGTTAAACAGATGCAACTCAATCTTGGAGTTGGAACTGAACGAATGATCTTTAATATCGACTCTACCATTAAACACTCTTATTCAAACGATGATACCTGTTTTAGTATCGACGTTATCGAAGAAATCTTAGAAGAATATTTTGACGCTCTTCTTGACGAAGGAAGCAAAATCCTCCATTCCATCAAAGGAACCGTTCTCAAAGAAGAAATCTTTTCTGAATTCGATAAATTCATAGCAATGGTTTCAAATGAAAACTATGACTCTGAGTCCGATGAAGAAGAACCGAAATTTGAAAAAATCACCATCAACACGGATTATAAAATCAAAACATCTCTCGAAGAACCTCCTATGGATCTCGAACTCAAAACTCTTCCTGATAACTTAGAATATGTATTTTTAAAAGAACCCTCTTTTCTTCCTGTAATCATATCATCTCAAATATCTGCTCAAAACAAAAGCAAACTTGTATCTGCTCTTAAAAAACATAAAGAAACATTTTCCTGGAAAACAACAGATATTCTTGGTATCTGCCCATCATTCTACAAGCATAAGATACAACTTCTGGATGACAAAAAACCAGTTGTCCAAAAACAGAGATGGTTAAATCCAAATATGCAAGAAATTATTAAGAAAGAAATCGTGAAAAAGTTGGATACCGGTATTATTTATCCAATTGTTGTTAGTCCTTGGGTTAGTCATATTCACCGTGTACCAAAAAAATGCGGTACTACAGTTGTCACAAACGAAAATGATAAACTTGTCCCAACAAGAATCGTTATGGGTTGGCGAGTATGCATCGATTATCATAAACTCAATGAAGCAACCGCAAAAGATTATTTTCCTTTGTCGTTTATGGATCAAATGTTGGAAAGACTCGCAGGAAATAAATATTTCTGTTTCCTTGATGGTTTTTCTGGATATTTCTAAATTGTTATCGATCTTAATGATCAAGAAAAAAAAACATTCACATGTCCCTTCGGTACATACGCTTATAGGTAAATGCCTTTCGGATTATGTAATGCTCCAGCTACATTTCAAAGGTGCATGTTAGCAATCTTTCATTACATGATTGAAGAATCAGTCGAAGTATTCATGGACGATTTCTCTGTCTTTGGAAACTCTTTCGACAAATGCCTAAACAACCTCGATAAAATGCTACAACGTTGTAAAAATGCTCATCTTGTCCTTAATTGGGAAAAATGTCACTTCATGGTTAAAGAAGGAATTGTGCTTGGACACAAGGTGTCTAGCGTAGGACTTGAAGTCGACAAAGCAAAAAATCAATGTAATCTCAAAACTTCCACCCCCTACCAACATCAAAGGTGTTAGAAGCTTTCTAGGACATGCCGGTTTTTACCAAAGATTTATACAAGATTTCTTGAAAATTGCCCGACCTATAACTAAGCTACTTAAAAAAGATACTCCGTTCGAATTCAATGATGAATGTCAAAAAGCATTCGAATTATTAAAAGAGAAACTCACATGTGCTCCTGTGATCGTAAGCCCAAACTGGAATCTTTCGTTTGAACTTATGTGTGATGCAAGTGATTTCACAGTTGGAGCTGTCTTAGGTCAAAAATATGGTAAAAACTTTCACCTAATCTACTTCGCAAGCAAAACTCTCAACCAAGCTCAACAAAAATACACCATAACCGAGAAAGAACTTATGGCTGTAGTAATTGCATTTGACAAATTTAGATCCTAACTTATACTATCAAAAACTATTGTTCATACTGATCACTCAGCTCTTAAGCATCTGTTTAAAAAACAAGACGCAAAACCTCGTCTTATTCGATGGATTCTACTCCAACAAGAATTCAATATAGAAATCAAAGATAAAAAAGGTACAAAAAATGTTGTTGCCAATCACTTATCTCGGATTGACAATAACGAGTCAAGTGATGACAATGAGGTTGACGACAACTTTCCTGTAGAAACCCTTATGGAAATTAACACTAGAAATGAACCATGGTTCACAGACTTTGCAAACTATTTGGTGGGTGATATTATACCAAAAGGAATGATGTAGCAACAAAAGAACAAATTCTTCTTTGACCTCAAACACTACTTTTGGGAAGAACCCTATCTTTTCAAAGTATGTTCTGACGGTATGATCAGACACTGTGTATCTGGACCAGAAACCCGGACCATTTTAGATCAATGTCAGCACGGACCAACCGGTGGACATTATGGACCGAACGTCACCGCTAAAAAGGTCCTAAATTTAGGATTTTACTGGCCAACAATCATAAAAGAAGCTCATACTCTAGTCCGACTTTGTGAAGCATACCAAAATACGGGAAATATATCAAAACATGATGAGATGCCCTTAACTAACATTCAGGTATGTGAAATTTTCGATATTGGGGTATCGACTTTATGGGACCATTCCTAAAATCACATAAGTTTGAATACATTCTTGTTGTTGTCGATTACGTATCTAAATGTGCCGAAGCTCAAGCTTTGCCAACCAATGATGCCCGAGTTGTTATTACTTTTCTAAAGAAACTATTCTGCTAATTCGGAATGCCCAAAGCTCGAATAAGCGACTGAGGTACTCACTTCTGCAACAAGATAATGGAAAAGACTATGGAAAGATATGGAGTTAGTCACCGTTTCTCTACATCATACCACCCTCAAACAAGTGGTCAAGTTGAAAACACAAACAAAGCCCTCAAAAGAATTCTTGAAAAGACTGATAAAGACAATCATGCTATTTGGTCAAGAAAACTTGATGACGCTCTGTGAGATTTCCGAACTGCTTACAAAACACCAACTGGTACAACACCATACAAACTCATATATGGAAAGAACTATCACCTGCCATTTGAAATTGAACACCTTGCATATTGGGCACTTAAGAACTGTAACCCAGATCTCATCGCTGCTGGAGAAAAATGAATGTTTCAGTTACATGAATTAGATAAACTCAGACATCAAGCCTATGAAAACTCCCAACTGTATAAGGCAAGAACCAAAGTCTGACACGATAGAAAATTAAGAATGAGTAAAGAATTTAAACATGGAAACAAGATTCTGCTTTTTCACTCAAAGTATAAATTCAAACAGCTGAAACTCTGATCTCGCTGGTTAGGATCATACATAGTGAAACATCAATATCCATCCAGATATGTTGAATTATATGGAAAAGATGGATAAAAAATTATTGTTAATGGCCATCCACTCAAACTATATCATGAAGAAGAAGATTATAATGACCAAAGGGAAGCAGTTACTCTCTTCTTTCCAAAAGAATGAACTCTGGAAGAAGGAGTCTAGCTAACGACTATCTTAAAAAAATTAAGCGCTTGTCGAGAGGCAACCCGTGTTTTACTTAAGTGTGGAGGAGTCCCTCCTCCATACAACTCCATTCGTATCCTTTATTTTTCTAAAAAAACCCTAAAAATATTTTCTTTTTATGTATTTTTGTGTATTTACATTTATGCGGGTAATATAGCTTAAAGATTGGGAATTTATGAAGTATGCTCAAAAATTGCTCTCTCGCAGCTATATATCTCTATGCCCCGAGAAGTACCGTTTTCCCTTAATTTTCCTTATTCTCTAGTTTTTAGTTATCACATTGAGGGCAATGTTCAACTTAAGTGTGGAGGGGAGCCAAATAAGAAAAATTAATCATATCCCTCCGTGTTTGCCTTGCCAAAAATTTTCTAACTGATATTTTACGAAAAATTAATATATATTCTTTTAATAAAAAATGCTCTTAGTAAGGCAAGTCCACCCGGATTGACATTATAACTAGCATAACCTAATCTACTAAACTGTAAGAATTATAAGCCTTAAAATTATTCGGGTACCCACCTTTGGTACCTAAGATAATTGATGCCTTTAGTCTGTTCGAGTTAAGGTTTGTATGCAATTGCAAGTGTCTCATTCGTCGTTACGGCTGTGTATTTGTAATTTGTCGCCTTTTCTGGAACAGTGGTATTGGTTGATAATTATATTTGAGTGAGCCGGTAATTTATATGCTCTAGAACTTGTGCTTGATCATCATTTACTAGACCGAATCCTGATTAATCATATGTTATTAATTCCGCAAGTTCTTGTTCTTCCAAGCACTCCCTTTAGTGCTAAGTTGCTAAAATACCTAAGTGAAGAAGTTAAAGTTGAAAGATGAAGTTCTGTGCCAAGCCTTAGTTATCATTATGATCCGTAAAAAAAAGAGAAGAAAAAATATATATAGTAGTTCAAAGAAATAAAGGCTTAAGTTTCGGCACATGAAGATTTGTATCTACTATTATCCCTTATCAGTATCAAGTTCCGCCCTTCGGTCATGTTTATGTGTCAAGTACAAGCATATGGTAGCTGTCTAGATTATGTCTTTGTAAATTGACTGTCTTCACAAAAATATATAAACCCTATCTGAGTGACTCAAGTGAATTAAAAAATCAAACACATTCCCCTTTGAGGTGCTATGTTATATGTCTATGCCTGAAAAGATAATATGCAAACTCTTGTAAAATCCAAATTTTCTCCACGTCACGATAAATGATCTTATTTTCTCGCTTTGATTGCTTGAGGGCAAGCAATAGCTAAGTGTGGAGGGATTTGATAACGCCTAAATTATACATGTTTTCAGTGGCGTTATTTATTCATATTCTACCATTACTCATGAACTTTCGATACTAAATAGCATGAAATACTTGCAGGTTCACTTGAAGACATCTCGAGCTCAAAATAAACAAAGATCAAATACTTATACACTTCGGAAATCAAGATGCAAGAAAAAGATAAAATCTCAAGTTGAAAAGTGCAATTGTGCGACGCACTTACCAATTGTGCGCCGCACTTCTCCTCAAATTCAAAGAATTAAAGACTAAGTCAAAATAGTACATTAACTCCCTAAGTACGCCGCACAAATTACTTTTTGCACCGCACTTCTCATCTGGCTACGAAAATTAAATGAAGTCATAAATACTGGCGCATTAACACCTCAAGTGTGCCGCACTTATAAAATTATGCGCCGCACTTTCACCACAAAATCAGCCTATAAATAGGAGACGAATTTTCACCACAAATCATCCCTTCATACTCATTTCCCTCATATCACACACACTCTCTCTCACCCTTATGATATCCTAAACCTTTTCCAATCTTTTCCTAAGCATAAACACCATACCTTTTTGAAGATTCAAGATCAAACAACAGAGAACAAAGAAGAACACCATCTTAGTTTTCTAAAATAATGAAGTTTCTTGTTGAATCAAGTTATGTTATGAACTACATAGCCATGAAAGGCTAATTCTCTCATGACTACTTGGTGAAGTTATGATAATAAATAAGTGTTTGGTATGATTGTGATCTCATTAATCTCAATCTTATGTTGCACCCCTATTATATCTTATCTTGTCGATTTTTCTTATCAACTTAGATTATAAAATCATATCGGTATAGGTCGAAAGACCCGTTATGATCTATATGGTTTTAAAGATTTGTCTACGGTCTTTATCGTCTGTGTTGATAAATCCACTTTCATAAATTGATAAACAAAATACGCTTTGATATAATAAGTTATCTGGATCATTTGAGTGACAAATCTGGTCTAGCTAACTAAATATAAGTCTTAAGTTAATTAAGTTAATTTGTGAAAACATTTTCTGATGAGAATTCATTTTTAAAAGTTAAAGTTCATCTTCAAGATCTTAATCATTACCACTACTTATAAATTATTTTTGACTATTCGAGTAGTCATCTTTATTATCACTGGTAAAACAAAAGTTATTTTCAAAATTGTTAAAGTCTATTTTCTTTCTGATTATTCGAACACTATTCAAATCCCCATGGACGACCTGGTCTTACCTAAAAAGATTATACTATATACGTGGGTTATACTTTTACCCGTGTGTTTCCCTATAATAAAATTGGTATTTTCAGTCATTATAAATTTAAAGCTTTTGAAACACATCAATGTTCCTTGTTGTTGTGTTTGTTTTAACATTTTACTGATTATGTTTCAAGTGTTCAATCTTATTTTATAGCACAAATAGTGAAAGTCAACTATCGCCAATGGTCAACAAAGGTCAAACAGTCAACATGAAGTCAAAGGTCAACAAAATGGCCAATGGTCCATCTAGGTCAGTGCACATTTCGCTTTAATAAAGGTCCTATGCATATTTCGCCTGTTTTAAAGTACAAACATATTCCGCCTGATTAAAACACATTGGATATTTCGCCTGTTTTTAATGCATTCCATATTCCACTTCTTTTAATGATCATGTATAAATCGCCTGTTTTTAATGCATTGCATAATCTGCCTATTTTAATGACCATGTATAAATCGCCTGTTTTAAACACATTGCATATTTCTCCTAGTTTTAATGACCATGTATAAATCGCCTGTTTTAAACAAATTGCATATTCCGCCTGTTTTTAACACTGTGCATATTCCGCCTATTTAATTCATGCATATTCCGCATGTTTTGATCATGCATATTTTGCAAGATTTAAACAACACATAGCCATAAACTTTTATCATCATTTATCATTAACAAACATTCAACAAATAATCAAGTAACATGTTATAATCATTTTCAACAACATTCAACAACATTTGAAGCCTTATATAGTGATTTTAAGCACAACAAAGAGGAAACCACATTTATTTGAGCTACAAGTGATCTAAACCTAATCAAAAGCTTGCCTAGGAGAGGTTGTCACAAACAATAACACCGCAAGGAAAAAAATGCATTCAAGCACTATTCTAGGCATATTTCATGGTCAAGAAGCTCAAATCATCAAACCAAATGGTTCTTAGATGCTTGAACGCGATTCTTACATATAAGTGATTCTCTAAACATGCTAATAACTCAAACCCATAAACCCGTGAACTTTCTTTCTTATTTCGCATCAAACTGGCACACAAAATCAACTATATATCACAAACAAGTTAACCACATACAAAATTGTTTTAGTCACATCTTATCCAACCCCTAACAATCAAAAACCCCATGGTTAAACATACTCAAAGACACTTTTAATTCTATGAACCCTAATTTTGAAAATTAGGTTTTTCGAATGAATAAGTGCAAATTAATTCAATTCCTTCTACAAGATTGTTGTTAAGTTGGTAATGAACATGTTTCGAGTTTACCTTGATGTAAGAAAACAACGTTTGATCCTTCGTTTTGAATCGGGCGAAATATGACGAGAGAGAGAGAGAGTGAAATAAACGTTTTGAAACTTTTAAAAAATGTGGCATATTTCGCCCTTAAGGGTTATCAGGTTTGAAAGTTTAGAAACTTGGAAAAATTGGTCCTTGAGGTTTGTAACTCCTTTTATTTCCTTTAACACTTAGCCTAAAGCTTAAGTGACTTAGAGAAATTGACAACACAAGTCCCTCTAGTTGCTAGGATAAAGTCAAAGCCCCAAATTTAGCATTCAAGTCCTTAAAGGTCTAACCAAATAACATCTAAAGCCCAATTGAGTTAAATTAGATTAACTCCCCTTTAAGTATTGATCTGTTATTGTCCAAAACCTTTTCTATTTATTCCTTGTTTATTTTGAGAAGATTATTTGACGACACTTTCTCTCCCTTAAATAATGACCTATTTTCTAGTGAAAGAGTTGTAGTTATTGTTTGAGTGGTTGAATTATCTTTTAAAAAACTTTTTTTGATGAGAAACTGACAGTATTGATTTGTTTTGAAAGACAACACCAACAAAAATAAGATTTCTTTTATTTTGAAAAATAAATGCACTGACACGTACACTTATTTTAAGAAAACCCGAGTTATTTAGCATATTATACACAAGCCTTTACATGATCATGATGTAGATCATGCCTGAGAAACTGAATTCCCGTTAAGAGGTCAAGTTATCTTTTTGGCGATATACTTGCCTTTAAGATTAAAAATGGGTTTCTGTCTAAAATAACTGCAAGCCAATGACATGTTTTGAAAATAGTTAGAACTTATGCTCGAACTTTATTTAGAACTATGTGCCATTATTAAATGACATTTCTAAAGCCGTAAATATTATTGATTTTAGAAGACATGTCATGAAAACATCTTTTTTTGTATTTTCTGATTTTATATTTTTCTATTTTCTTTTCCTAGTTTTATATTTTTCTATTTTCTTTTTCATAAAATCTATTCTAAGAGATGAAAAATCTTTTTGAGTTTTTTTATATATTTACATAGGATACACGAAGAGGAACCACCACCACTCTTCATTCTCTTCTGCCAAACTCTTAAGTGTTTCTGGAGACATGCTTTTCATCATAAGCTTGTTGATTAGGAATTCAAATCTTTCCCTTGGCAACGCTTTGGTGAAGATGTATGCCAACTGATACTCAGTCTGGACGAAGTAAAGCTCAACCATATCATTTTCTACTTGTTCTTTGATAAAGTGATACCGGACATCAAAATGCTTCGATCTTGAATGCTGGACGTTGTTACAGCAGAGAGCGATAGCACTCTTGTTATCACAGTACATAGGGATTTTTTTGAATTCAAATCCATAATCTGTCAGTTATTATCTCATCCACGGGATTTAAGCACAACATCCAGATAAGGCAATGTATTCTGCCTCCGTACTGGAGATAGTTGTGCTTTTATGCTTCTTTGAGGACCAGCTGGCAAGTCTGTCTCTTAAGAACTAGGCATTGCTAGAAGTATTTTTTTCTTGTGTCTTGACACTTGACGTGATTCGCATGTGCATAAGCGGTTAGTGCAATACTGGTATCTTTCGAGTACCAAAGACCCATATTAGTGGTACCTTTCAGGTATCGAAAGATCCATTTTACTACATGTAAGTGCTTTTCGGTAGGCTGTGCCTGATACCGAGCACACATGCATACTGCAAATACGAGATCAGGTCTACTAGATGTAAGATACATAAGGGAGCCGATCATACCACAGTAATGTGTAGCATCAACTGTTTTCCCATGTAGATCTTCATACAATTTGGTTATGTCCACCATAAGGGTGTCAATCGAGTCATTATAATCCATACCATATTTCTTAAGAATCTCTAAAGCATATTTTGTCTGGTTCATAAAGAGGCTTCTGGGACTTTGAGAAATTTGAAGTCTAAGAAAAAATGACATTTTTCCCATCATCGACATCTTAAAATTAGATCTAATTTTATCAGCAAATATATCACATAGACTAGGATCAGTAGATGCAAATATTATATCATCGACATAAATTTGTATCATGAGAATATCTTAGCCTTTTTTCCTTGTGAATAATGTGGGATCGACAGCACATTTATAGAACTTTTGAAACAGTAGAAAGCTTGACAACATATCATACCACGCACGTAGGGCCTGCTTTAACCCATAGAGGGCTTTCTTCAGCTTGTAAACGTGGGTAGGATTGTCTTGATCTACGAAGCCCTCTGGTTGAATAACATAGACTTCTTTATGTAGCTCGCCGTTTAACAATGTTGTCTTGACATCCATCTCATAGATAGTTATGTTCTTATTGGCGGCATTTGCAATGAAGATTCTGATTTCTTCTATGCGAGCCACAGGTGCGAAAGACTCATTGAAATTAATTCCCTCTTCTTGACGATATTCCTTAGCTACGAGCCTTGCCTTGTTTTTTAGTATCCCTCCAAATTTGTCTTGTTTAACTTTGAAGATTCACTTTAGTTTAATTATCATGACTAAATCTGGACAAGGTACTAGCTCTACAATCGTATTTTTAGTTTCTTTTAGATATTGTTCATATGAAAACTATCACTTGGGATGTTAATATATGTATCAGTATTATAAACTGGTTGTTCAAAATACTGCATCTCTTGCATGTTTTGATTAATTACATGATTATTAAGATAATTGTCATGAATTGGTACCTTTGAGAGAATTTGTAAGTCATATGAGGAAAGCTTAGCCATAAGAATAGCACTTGCAGACGGAGCCTCATCACGGTCAGAGTCAAATGCATCCAAATCATCAGTTTGAAAAGGTGCTGGAGTAGGAATTTCCTAAGACTGTTGACCTGTAGTAACAGTATCCTATTATCTGCTAAGAATTCCATTTGTTCCTCATCCCAGACAACTCCTGATTTTAAAGCCTCAGCAAGCATCGCCTTCTCTTTAAGCCATGCTAAATTCTTAGGCCTTTTAGGTTTGGTACACTATCTTGCCATGTGGCCTTCCTCTTGATAGTTGTAGCATCTAATAACCTTTTCTTGACCTACTGTGTTAGTTCCCTCAGTTCTGTTAATCCCTTTAGCTGTAGCATTACTCCTAGCACCATTGCCCGTATACCCTTGAGTCTGTCTTCCCTTTAGTATGGACCGTAACTCTTCCATCTTAGACATATAGTTTTTTTTACAAAATATGATACAACTACTAGAAGGACTTTCCCTGAGACCAAAAGATTTACCTACGTTTAACTATTCCAACATACAAGCTAATCATTGTGGAACGAATTTCTCCAAAAACAAAAAGTCTTGCCAAGATATAATATATTAACAATCTACCTAATCACCCACGAAAATCCCATAATCAAGAACAAAATACCTTATAACTACAAGTACTTAACATATTATCTAGTTCGCTGTTAGATAATGAAAAACATGTAAAGTGTTTTATATTACTTGTCAAATATTTATAAAAAAGCATCAAAGTTGTGATGTTTTCCTTTTGTATGCATTCAACTTTTAATTTTTCTATAGAATTCAAACAATAATCTTCCTATTTTAGCACTCCAATGGAGTAATTTGACTTGGCACTTGATTTAGCCACTTTTTCCCGTTATCCTTTATAAATTTTTCGTTTTACACTTTGGGGGGTTCGTTTTGTCAATAAACAAAGTACCAGGTTTGGGGGTTCATATCAGTTCCTAAAACACTTCCTAAAACACGATCCTAATTCACAATCATAAAAACCACTTCTTCCCTAAATAAACATGAACCCTAATTCAAACAATCATTAGTTTACGTAATTACATAATTCACAATTACTACAAGAACCCTAATTTATATCATAAGGTATGTCATAATTTCTTACTTTTTCTTTTTTTAATTCGTTGGTGGTTAGTTTTCCCTAATTTAATTTTTGAAGAACCCTAATTTTCTTTTTAATAAACATGGTCAAGAGCCTTTTTGAGGTTGACAGAGGTTGTGAAGCAATAGTGAATGGCTTTAGTGAATGCTTTAATAGTGTGATTGTTAGTGTTAGACATAAGCCACTATTAACTATGTTGGAAGCTATTAGAATGATATTGCTTGAAAGGGTGAACAAAATAAGGGAAATTAGTAGGAAATAGAATCCTGGAGTATGTCCCAACATCATAAAGAGATTGGAATGGCTGAAGGAACAACAAAGGTATTTTCCCCTTCAATGCTGTTAGTTTTAGGTAAGTTGTTTAGATTGACACTAATAATCAATAATTGCAGGTTTTGGCATGTTATACCTGCTGGTGGGAATCTTTTTGAGGTGAGATTAGGGTGTTAAGGATTCACAGTTGATGAAGAAAAAAGGACATATAGTTGCAGGATGTGGCAGTTATCAGGAATACCTTGTGTTCATGCCACAAAGGTAATCTTCTTGATAAATAGGATACCTAAGAGTTATGTCCCAACTTGGTTTGAAATAGATATGTACTTTGTGGCTTATCACAACTTTGTTAAACCAGTCCCTTGTATGAATTATGGCCTGATTAGAGCATGTACTCCACTGTTTTGCCACCAAAACCTAGAAAAATGCATGGTAAGCCTAGAAAGAAAAGAATCAGAACTATAGGTGAGGGTAGTAGTTCAACTAGAGTCTCTAAGGTAGGTTCACAAGCAAGTTGTTCAAACTGCAAAAAAACCTGGACACAACAAAGCAAGTTGTAAAGAACCTATTATTAAACAAACACTAAAACCCAAGAGAGTGTCAGGTAGGCCTAGAAAGAAGCAATCAGTTGGTGATTTTGTGGATTTTGATGTTGTTCTTAGAGGTCCAGTGAGGGATGAAGGTTCTAGTGGGTCTAGAGGAGGTGCTGGTGGGTCAAGAGGAGGTCCTGGTGGGTCTAGAGGAGGTGCATTTGGGTCTAGACAAGGTGCATCTGGGTCTATAATTGGTACTAATGGGTCTAGAAGTGGTACTAGTGTTTTTAGATGAGGTGCTCGTGGGTCTAGAGGAGGTGCTGATGGGTCTAGAGGAGGTGTATCTGGGTCTAAAAGGAAACCTGTGTCAAGTGCTAGAACACAAAAAATACAAGGTAAGAAAAAGGCAGGGAATTCTGGATTTGCTAAATGGTTTGGATTGCAAGATGAACTAGAGCAGACTCAAGATGAACCACAACAGACTCAACATGAACTAATGCAGACACAAGATAAAGACCAAGTGGAGCAGACACAAGAACTAGCTGAGATAGACTTGAATCAAGTGGAGCAAACCCAAGAACAAACTCAAGACCAAGTGTAGCGACAAAAACAATCCCAACAAGTAACATTGAGGAGACCAAGTGCAAAAATCCTCTAAAGGAAGTTAGAAAAACAAGACAGTAGTTAAAACATTGCCTTGAATGTGGAGTAATATTTAAACAGATGACTTTTAATATGCCTATTTTATACATGTGAGGGCATAGGTTGGAAAACATTAAAACAATATGTTGGGTCTGTAATATTTGGACGAAACTCATTAGTACCAAGTTGGTACTACTAAGCTAACAGTTTATGAATGAACCATTAACAAAATAGCCCATTTTGTACATCATATGAGGGCAATAATTGATGGTCATTCATAAACATATATGATCAATGAAATATCCAGGCACTAGAGTTTCTTTTGTTATTATCATTTGCAAAATGAATGAAATTTGTAGTATTAAAGGGTGGAAATTGTTATAAATAAAGTGTAAGGTTATATAATAAAGTGTGTAAGTTGTTAATCTTTAAAAGGGATAAAGGGTGGAAAATGTCAAATAATAAATTGTAGGGGCAATGTATAACATGGGCAAAAAAAGGATAACGGGAAAAAGTGGCTAAATCAAGTGCCACGTCAAATTACTTCCGTTGGAGTGCTATAATAGGAAGATTAGCAAAGTGTTTGAATTCTATAGAAAAATTAAAAGTTGAATGCACACAAAAGGAAAACATGACAACTTTAATGCTTTTTTAGACCATTTTCCCTTATAATAATAATAACATAGAAATCCTAACAGACTCGAACCTACAGACACGCTCGGGCCTTAATCTATTGCCTAATACTCTCTAGCAATTCGAGCGATTAAATCGCAAAAGCTTGAATTAGAGTATAAACTATAATTACTAAGAACAACAATAAAGGTAGATATCTTGACAAAGAATCAATACTTTGATAGTACCTAGTTGCAACAAATAGACGTAATCTAAAGAAAAAAAAGATGTTCTTTTTGACGGGACTATTTGGACTTATAACGGCGAGTGAAGGCATGTCCGACCATTGGAGATGGCAATTTCGTTATCATTTTCTTTAGAATTTAATCACAAACCGAAGGCCGCTGGCAGCGTCATCTAACTCTTAGGGTGTAAGAGTTACAAGAAACAGTTAGCCAATGTTGATATCTAAACTTGGCGGCTTGTTACGGCTTGTGATGGTGTGTCTTTATAGCTATAGCAGCAATTATGGTGTTCTTTTCTTTAGAATTTAATTACGAAGCTAATAGCGCTAACGACGTCAGTTAACTCCTCACGGTTTATGAGTTATGGTTGAAATAATGAGCGGCTAAGGTTTAATCGAAAAATTATTTTTATAGAACGGATATCGGTGACTAGTAGGATTTGACAGGGTGGCTTGAGAAGCCGACTCAAGGTTTCCGACTAGGTCTCATGATAATACCTGCTCGGATACCCATTATGAATAATGAAAACCCCGTGGGATAAATCTTTTCTTCTATCATCTTCTTTTTTGTTTGTTGGAATGGAAGCATAACTGTATTTGGAGATATAGTTTTTTATTGCTTGCTGCTTCCTTCTTTGTGTGATGTTTTTTTACGTCATGGCTTGCTTTGCCTTTAGCTAGAAGCGGCAATATTGCAACCAACTATTTACAAAAAAAGACGATGATCTCCGGCGGTAAAACAAAGAGTAATGAAGATGATACAAACTTTGTGAATTGACGGCTAAATCAACATAACATGAGATGTGTTATGACAACTAGAATTTTTATGTTCTGTTGTTTTTTATTTAGATTGCATAAAAAGACTACTAAAACGAAAATATAAAGAGAAAGAAAGTAAAGAGATCGGGATCCCTCTGAATCATTAGCGAGTAGCCGATGAATAAAAAGACTACTAAAACGAAAATATAAAGAGAAAGAAAGTAAAGAGATCGGGATCCCTCTGAATCATTAGCGAGTAGCCGATGACCGGAGGATAACTATTTTGTGGTGGGTTGAACCTAAAGCTCTAATACCATGTAAAATAGCAATAGAGTAATATTATTGAATTCTATTTTGTGTTAATTTATAATAGAACATGACTTGTATAATAAGCTAACATAACCTTAAACCTAATAGACCCTAAAGTGATTTGGTTTGTGCCTTTATTAACCTCTCATTTAACAGTTACATGATAAATGCACTTAACATATTATCTAATGACCTAATGGAAGACTTGTCAACTTATGCACATAGGACATTGGCATGTGGTGGGAAAGGTTAAGAGATAAATCAAGCTTGTCTTTATTAGTTTCAAATATCTCAGCTGCATAGAGTACATTGCCACTCAAGATGTTCGGTTTCATGAGCTCATTAATTAAGTCTTTCAATTGCTTAGATTTAGCCTTTTTGTTGTTGTTATCATCTGTCATAGCATCAACAACAACATTTGCCATAGTTCCAAAATTAGCATTAAATCCTTGAACAAACATTTGAAAAGAAAGATTAATTCCTTCTAGTTTTGATTCCATGTCTCGCGTCTTCCTTTTTGGCAGCCTTGTTTCCATTAGACATAGCCTTTGGCTATTTAGCAACATTTGTTACATTGGTAAAGTTTGAGGTTGGTTGTGACATATATTGTACGTCACTTTCTTTATCATAGCTCAAAGAGAAGTAAAATCCACCAACATTATCTCCTCCACTTTCACTATTTTGCTCATTCTTCATGTTGTGAAATGCGTCTTTAAATCCTTCAACAACCGCACTGATAGCTCTATCCCTTCCTTACACTAATTCCAGTTGCTTAAAATATGGAAATGGAAAGTCCCATAGTCCATTTGCCTCTTTATGATTCTGTAAAACAAAAACATGGTACATCATAAATATCACAATAAAAACAAGCAAAATAAATAATTAGTCATTTATAAGAAGATTAACTTTAGATTTATCTTACAGTAGTTGACGTACCAATCTCTTTCACATGCCATCGTATTATCGGCATCATTCCATTGACACTCACTGTATTTCAACATGTCACTGATGACAATAAACTTTGTCTTTAGCCACTTGACCTTCGAATCAATATGTGGTGAATCTTTCTTTGAAAAAGTAGCTCTTTTAACAAGAATCCTTTAGTGTACCTGAGACATGTAGTTGCTTCCAAAATTATTGTCAGTCTTCCACGATGGATCACACATCATTTATTGAAGAACTTCAATTAGCAACTGAGTCTCACTTTCTTCCCACTGGCATTTTTGACTACCACGACCTCGTACTATATCCATGTTTGCATATAATAAGGTTGAGGTAATGTAACTTATAATATGATAAGTATTTTTAAAATGCAATACTACTTAATTGAACATTGTTTGTCATATGAAAGATATTAGTTATTGTGATGTAATTTCATTTATATGTTAGTAAAACAGAATCTTTAGTGAGACTATCATGGTATCCAATTCAAAAACTCATGCTGCAGGAATTGGAGCCAGAGTTGGCTGATAAGTTAGTAAAGGATGCATAGTAGGTCTAATATCATTAATTGGTGTTGTAAGAGCAGATTGATAAGCCTCTGATGGATGGGTCATTCGAGAAAACTGATAAGATGACGAAGCATGTGTCATCGCGTTAAACTGACAAGGAGGTGAAGCATACGTCACTCCAGTTATCTCATAAAATGGTGGAGGATGAGACGTATGAGTCATAGATAACGTGGGTGCAATCTACACACATAAACAATTGACTAGTTTACTAAGTTTTCATCAATAATTTACAACAAGTATCATTTAAAAAAACTATAATATACTAAACAGAAGTATAAGAGTAAACATTTAAGGGGAGTTGTATGTATACTTAGCCTTGCCATATTGTTCATAATCCAACTGTGGACTATCACCAAGTTAAGAACATTACTTATTGGTTTGTCTATGTTAAGTTATGACACTAACATAGCTACTGTTGTAGAAAAACCATACACGTAAGTCACTTTGATACTATTAATGCATTTCATCAAACATGTGATGCACAAACATCAAACGAATAAGACTTGTAATCTTTGAAATGGAAATCTCCAAGTTATAAACCACCACCTCATATGTAAGCCAATAGTTATACAAATATGATAAATACAATGTTTCATAAGCAAAGTGATGAACATCATAAAACCTGACGTGTCTAATTAGGCAAAAGAAGATAATTATAAACCATTTTTTATTTGAGGTATGATTCTTGGACGGATGACATATTTTATTAACTTTGGTCCTACATATTTCATGAAATAATTAATATCTTCATAATTAATACAAAACTCTCTAATTATGAATTTTTTGTTGCTTAAATGAGAAAAAGCCCAAAAAGGTATTCAGCTTGTGCATAGAGAACTTGGAACAAAAATCGATAAATATGACAAATATGTTAGAGAAAAGAAAGAAAGCAGGAAGAAATTAAGGAGGGTGGAAATTGATTTGGCAAGCAGTGTGGTAAATCCAGAGCTCTTTGGTGTGTTTTCTAAAACCCTACAAGTGAAGGTGTGAGTCCTATTTTAAAAACCTATAGGTGTATAACAAACTACTAGTAGTTTCTTTACTTTCAGTTCATTTCGCCTAACCTAAACCTAAGTACCAAATGAGCCCTAAGAGCATCTCTAATGTTAGCACTAAATGTGATTTTTGCACTAATTGAGTGCCAACGTGTACCAAAACCTTTCTCCAATGTTGTCACTATACTTAGCACTAATTTAATGCTATGATAGTAAAGCATCACATATAGTGTTACACTGTACTTATCACTAATACTCTTTACCTTATTAAAACACTACATGTTTCTTAAAGATTTAATATCTAACTAATAATATATAATTTAATTTATATATCATATCTTTTCATAAGTCTTCGATTAATACGTTCACAATGAGCTCAGTATTGATATATGTCCTTTCAACTATTTTTTGCTATTTAGAGTGTCGAAATGTACTTTAAACTATTTTAAAATATTTAGTGCAAAAATTTAGTGCTCTATATTGAAACAACTTTTATTTTGTGCAAGCATATGCTATAAAGATGCTCCTTTGACGCAAAATGGAAACGTGCTATAAACCCTAATTCAGGTTCAAGTCGAATCACAAAGGGATAAAAGACTAAAGTGGTTATTTTATTAATAATTGAATACCAACACAATCAACCCAAGCCCTATAATTATAGGAAAACTAAAATTAGGAAAAAAGTTAACCAAATTATTCTAGAACGAACAAAATACGAAAACTAAATAAAAAATCACGACACAAATAGTAGGGTTACTTGTCAAGACACCAGTAAGCTCGGTATGTTTATGAGTAGGCACGACACAAAAAACAGTAACCTCGGTATGTTTAGGAGTAGGGTTACTTACATTTAGCAGTAGGGTTACTTGGAAGTAACGTGATAGTTTTTTTATTCCAGTACCCTCATTCTTTATTCCTCCGCTTAATCCTCTTGCCACGCGCTATGTGCTCCATATATTCCTCTACTAGCTCATTAATCATGTCCTAATCATTCCCATCTCTTTAAAAAACTCATCCTCGAGTCCTTTCCCTTCTTCACGTCCTCGGAATGAAACTCATAAATATATGACACATTAAAAGTCTTTGAAATACTTATAGAATTTGGCAAGTCCACCACAGAAGCATTATCATTATTCTTTCGAAGTATCTTGTATGAACTGATGCGGGTCTCGTAAAGTCTTCACGTGAAGTTTTACAATCCCCTAGGCAGAGTGCCTAACCGTTGTAGTGTAGTAAGGCAAGACTCGGGGGATGTTATCGTTCTCTAGGGGAATAGGTTGGGAAGGCTCGAACATAATCTAACAGAGGTCTACGGGGTTGAGAGAAGATTCTTTATGTATTTTTATTTTATAGAAAGCAAGTAAAATCATATGATTGAGAGGTTGGTTTGTTTGATCTAATTGAACTAATAATAATAAAATAAATCTAAACTACTTTGGTGATAACTATATGATAAATGAACTTATTTACTTAATCATGCACTACTCCTCATATTGCTTCTCCTAATCTTGTTGCTTTGTTACACTTGTGATGATCTGTCTAAGTATTTCCTAAGTCATGAACGAATTATACGAACCCGTCGTCTACGTAATATTCTGTTAAGGCAATGCATAAGTAAGGTAGTATGAACACTATTACAAGGCCCCTAAGAGTATATTAAATTCAATTGAAATATCTTAACAGGGATCAACCATATTAGGGGTAAGGTAGTATGAAGACTGTTACCGATGGTATCCTTTCTACACACTCGTGTTTCCCTAGACGTCTATGCCAATTTAATATCTTATGGCTAGTTTTCTAAAGCCTAACGTGCGCACATCCATCACTAAGTTTCATGCAATCATAAGTAAATACTAATAGATCTAGCCTTGCATGGTAAATAAAGAAGAAGAACAAGAATCTA
>BQNB010067557.1:0-34162 GCA_026074375.1 Tanacetum coccineum | reverse complement strand
AAAATTTGGCATCCAAGGTTGGTTAGTGGGTGGCGGTCCGGTCGTGGGAAAGAAAAAAGTGGAAGAAGGGGACCAATTTGATCTCCCAACTTCAAGGAACATAATGCATGTGTTTGATTTAATTTAAAGGATCCCATGCACACACATAAGTTATTAGTTATATTCGGAACACGTAATTACTGAAAACGCATAGAATGTTTACGAAAATTTCTAAAATTTTAAAGCATCAACTAAAACATAAAAACGTTGTCACTGGCGAAAGACTATGTCAATTACCAACCCAGAACGCTTCCGGTAATGATTCTCAGATAATGACGGGATAACTTCCCGGTTAAACGTAAAAGTTTCACAAAACTAATATAATTCAAAATACTAAACGGAAATGGCTAAAATATTGATCAAAAATTACGAGGTGTCACATCTTGGAATTACTTAGGAAGCGCGAATGGTATAGGGTTTGAATGATTTTTAATCATTCTTTAATCTTTTCCAGCGATAAAATTTTGAATTCTTTAGATTTGAAAACACGGATTGAATCGTCAATTTTTTAAAGGTATCACTATTTATACATGAGATGTATAGAAAATAAGTGGCACCATAATAAATAACTTAATTAAGTAAAGTTTTTTATTAAAACTTATGATACGAATATGTATGCATGCTTCTTCGTACATATTTTCCATGTCAAATATAAATACCCTTTTAAATAAGTTGTTGCCATCCAATTTGTAAGAACACTTGCAATTGCCTTTTACATCACATGAGACGTATGTAGATTGCAACCCCAAGGTGATTATACACTTTTCGTGAGATGTTGGTGTTACGTAATCATAGTTCTTGATTGGAAAACTTAATCGGGTTAAGTTGGTGATACCTTAAGCCCAAGGCAAGATGGGATAAAACATGCTTACTAGTATATTAATGTAATAAAGTAAGTCCTATAATGTTCTAGGAATTGCACCAGTGGTAATTATTGATATTCAATTACCTTTTGAATACACCATTGCTAGCAGACCAACTGATGTGATAGTGGTATGTCAATTGGATCATGGACCTTAGAAAATTAATTGTTTATATTTAAACATGGGTAGTTAATTTTCTTCAAGGAGTATTATTGAAAATACTAAATTCTTAAACTTTTATATGTTTTGTAGATTGCATTACAAGCTCAAAACATAAACCATTCGACTTTTACGTTGTTGTTTGAAAGAGAAAAACTTTCTGGTACTAATTTCAATGATTGGTTTTGTTCACTTAAGCTGGTCTTGAGGGTCGAAAAGAAACTGTTTGTCATTAAACAGCCTATTCCCCCTGCTCCACCTGCCGATTCCACAGCTCAAGTACTTACGTAGTGAAATGCCGTTTATGATGCTCATAATGAGGTTGCTTGTCTTATGCTTGGAAGTATGACTTCCTAACTACATAGATAGTTCAAAAACTCCCCACCTTATGAAATGCTTTAGGAGCTTAAATCCATGTTTGAGAAACAAGCTGGAGTAGAGCGGTTTGACCTAATCTAAACTTTCCATGCTTGCAAACAAGAGGAGGGAAAATTAGTTAGCTCGTATGTACTTAAGATGAATGGATATGTGGAGCAACTAGAATGTCTTGGTTATGTACTCCCACAAGATCTTAGTGTTGGTTTAATCATGAATGACCTCACTAGTGACGTTGCTATATTTGTAAGGAACTACAATATGCATAACATGGGGAAGACAATTGGTGAATTACATGCTCTGCTTATTGAGTATGAGAAAAGTCTACCTAAAAAGGCTGCTACACCATAAGTAATGGCGATTCAAGGTGGTAGAATCTAGAAAGCCAATAAGAAATCGCTTAATGCTAAAGGCAAGGGTAAAGGAAAAGGTGAGGGAAAGGATAAAAGTTATATCCCTAAGCCTAAAAAACCTAAACCTTTTTCTAAAGAGCACCTGACAAAGGATGACGCCTGCCATCACTGCAAGGAGGTAGGTCATTGGAAAAGGAACTATCCTGTTTACCTTGCTGAGTTGAGTATGAAGAAGAAGCAAGTTGGCACTGCCAATTCTTCAGGTATCTTCACTATAGAATTATTTGTTTTCCTTAATAAATCATGGGTGTATGACACTGGTTGTGGTACTCACATTTGTAACACAAAACAAAGTCTTAGAGGAGAAAGAAATCTGAAACAAGGAGCTCTCTATTTGTACGTGGGCACTGGCGTTCATGCACAAGTAGAAGCTATTGGAACTTATGAATTAGTTTTACCTATTGGCCTAGTGATTTGTTTAGACAATTGTCATTATGCACCTTCTATAACTAGAGGTGTTATTTTAGTTTCACGTTTGGTTGACAATGGTTTTATCTTTATGGAATTTTAGTTTTAAGAATGATATTCTTTATTTTATTGCTATTCGATGTAATGGTATTTATGAAATTTAAATGCTTAATCTTGTGTTAAATGTTAATTCTATTTATAATGTTAGCAATAACAAAGTCAATCACAACTTGGACTCTACTTATCTGTGTGTTGGGATTAAAAGACTTCATGATGATCTTAGAGTTATTGCTGCTCAGGTGTGTGTTAGTACTGCTAAGCGTAAATTAATGTTGTTAGTAATCTTTATGAAAAATATGTTAAGTAGTTAGTACTGCTAGTTACTACTGCTAGTATAAGTTACTACTGCTAGTGTATATTTGTGCTGTTAATTACTACTGCTAGAGTAAAGTTAGTACTGCTAGTGTAACTTAGTACTACTGATGAAGAATGAAGAAAATATTCTAAGTAGTTAATGCTACTTGTACTCAGTTAGTGTTGCTGGTACAAAGTTACAACTGCTTATTCAGAGTTAATGCTGCTGGTACAAAGTTACAACTGCTGAAAGATTACAACTGCTCAAGGATTAAGACTGCTGAAAAGATAAAGATTGATTGGAGATCAAGAATACTTATGTGATAAGTATGAGATATTTTTGTAAAAGATACGTATAAGTTATTTGTTTAGAAGATCGTGATAACTTAGGAAAATATTGTAAGCCGGTTAGGACTCCTTGGTGTATAAAAGGAGGTCCTAAGGCATAGAGTTAGATATCTAGAAATCGTTTTGTTTTGATATCGATATAGCTTCAAGGTTTTTTAACCCTAACACTATTAAGAGTGTTTGTATTATATTGAGGCTGAAAGTTTGGTAAACTATTTGTTATTAATCTTATTCATCACTGTTTCATTGAAATTCTTCTTAGTATCATTGACTAGATTCCACATAGTCTTTGATATTCACAATCAAAGTTTCTATCATAGTTGTTTTGGATTTATTCAATACAACTTAGGCTTATACAATCTAAGCAAGATCTATTCTATTGGGATCAACAAGTGGTATCAGAGCTTGTGAGAAGCTTTGAATAAAAAGAAACTTTACTACATACAAGATCTAACTTTTCAAGAAGCAATGGATTCTCAAACTACTCAAACCATCAAGCTACCCATACTCCAACCTGGTGAGTATGATCTCTAGAAGATGAGGATGGAGCAGTACTTACAGTACATTAATTACACTCTATAGGAGATCGTAGAAAATGGTAATGCACCTATAGTAACAAAAACTGTTGATGGTTAGGAGACTATTATCCCTCCTACATGTGTTGAAGAGAAGGCATAAAGAAGGGCCAAGTTAAAGGCAAGAAGTACTTTGTTGATGGCCTTACCTAATGAGCATCAATTAAAGTTCAACTCATACAAGGATGCTAAGACACTAATGCAGGCTATTGAGAACAGATTTGGAGGTAATACTGCTACAAAGAAAACTTAGAAAAATCTTCTGAAGCAGCAGTATGAAAACTTTGCTGCATCCAGCACATAAGTGATTGAGCAAACCTATGAAAGGCTTCAAAAGCTAATTAGTCAACTGGAGATGCATGGTGAAGTTATCCCTCAAGAAGACATCAATCAGAAGTTCTTGAGAAGTTTGTCACAAGAATGGACTATGCATACTATTGTGTGGAGGAACAAACCAGAGATTGAGACATTGAGTTTGGATGACCTCTTCAACAACCTAAAGGCTTATGAATCAGAGGTCAAGGGGACATCTAGCTCAACCACAAACTCACACAATGTAGCCTTTCTGTCCTCTAGCAGCACTAACAGTGCAACTAGAGCAGTTAATACTGCTCAGGGTGTTAATACTAGCTCAACAACTGTTGAAAATTTAAGTGATGTTGTGATTTATTCCTCTTTGCTTCAACCAAATTACTTACATCTAGATAATAAAAGATCTACAACAAATCAATCTTGTGATCTAGAAGTGATGGATCTGAGGTGGAACATTGCTATATCTGACTATGGAGTGCAAGAAAGATTCTTGAAGGAATCTGGTTGGGAAGTTAGACATGGCCAACAAAGAAAGAATTGGGTTTGACAAGTCAAAGGTGAAGTGTTTCAACTGCCACAAAAGAGGACACTTTGCAAGGGAGTGTAGGGCACCCAAGAATCAAGACAACAGAAACAGGGAGCCACTACAGAGATGATATGCCAGATTGAGGAACTACTTCAAAAGACTTAGTGTCTCAGTGTGATGGCTTTGGATATGATTGGAGTGACCAAGCAGAAGAAGGTCCAACCAATTTTGCTCTCATGGCTTATTCTTCAACAAGTTCAACTTCTTTTACAACCTCTGAGGTATCTAATGACTCAAATTGTTGTGCATCTTGTTTAGAATGTGTAAAAATCTAAAAGAACAAAATGAACAATTAGCTAAAGACTTAAGAACAGCTAGGATACGTGTTGTCTCTTATAAATACTGGTTTTAGATTTTTTAGATAATAGATGTTAGTCTTAAGAAAAAAATGGTATGTGTATAAGGATGATTTAAAACTCTTATAACGTGAAATCTATTTAAGAGATTTTGATCTTACAGAGCTTAAAGGAAGTTGAGAGTTGGGATACAAAAGAAATGGACAAGGTTCAAACTTACAGTACAAAAATTTTGAAAATTCTTTAATAAAACCTAGTAAACTTATAGACAGACAAAATAATGGATAAGTGTAAATCAGGATTAGGGTATCAATGCTGTTCACACCTCCCCTTACTACTGGGAATTTTACGCCACAAAATCTAATTTAGTTTATCCTAGTTTAGATAATTTTGTTGATGTGAATGAGTTTCTCTGTTCGTGAGTCTGTAGTTGAAAGCCTATTGTGAGAATAATTAAAACCTGAGACTTATAGGAAAGAAAATGGATCCCCAGATTATTAAGGATTGGGTATCTAATTGTTGATGAAGAAAATAGGCCTAAGGTTAAAAATTAGTTGTGGATGTTTAATTTCCTAGTTTGCTAAGATAACTTTGTTAAGTCTACTGAGCAAGTAAAATCTCTTAGGAAAAACATCAGTTGATAAAAAATAGCCATAACACTCATAGCATAGAGGGGAACAAGATGCAAAACTAGAACCAACATTATGTCTCAAATTGGGAGTGATTTTAAGATGTTCAACTAAGTTTGTCATGTGTGTGTAGTTTGATTCATTTGAAGAATGATTGCAATAACTGGTATAATAATGGAAGATTTGCAAAACCAGTTTGGACCAATTTTCAAAGGGTGAACAAACAAAATTTCTCTAAATTAACTCACCCCAGTCCAAAAAGGAACATGGTTCCAAGAACAGTCTTAACTAGGTTTAGCACAATTTCAGTTAATACTGTTAGAACAGTTAATACCATTCAATCAAGAAGAGCAATGAATAATACAGGACCTATAAAAATGTTATTAATAATGCATATTCAACTACTAGAAGGCCTTTTAACAAAATAACAACAACTAATAACAGTAATTTCACTAACAGTTAATTACTATTAAGGGACAAGTTAATTACTGCTAGGTCAAAAGCAGTTCTTAGTGTTGGTAAGGGAAACAAGGGAATGATGTAAGGACTTCAGTATGTTGGATTTGGAGACAAGCACATAAGTTTTTGACCATGTTCAAAAATTATGGATTAGTCCATAAAAGAAGAAAAAACTAATTTAAACTTTATTTATGTTAGGGGCAATCCACAACAAGATTTGGATGAATATAAGGAGTGAGTGACAGTGGATGATCTTGACCATGACAGGTAAACTTATCCTATCTTACAAATTGATGAAGATAAAGATTTTTAATGGAGGATTTGTTGCCTTTTTGAAGGTAATTCCAAGAGGGAAAAACACTACTGGGAAAGTAAATTAAGAACTGGTAAATTTGGATTTTGAAGATGTGTATTTTATAAAGGACTATAGTTTAACATCTTTAGTGTCTTCACAAAATGTGCTGACATGAAGAATTGTGTTCTTTTTATGATACTTAATGTGTTTGTTCTGGTCTCAGACTTTAAGTTAATGATGAAAGCAATGTTTTCCTTAAGATTCCTTGGAAAGGATAACATGTATAGTGTTGATTTAAGAATGTTGTTCCTCAAGGAGGTCTTACTTGTCTCTTTGCAAAAGCTACACCAGATGAATCTAATCTTTGGCATAGGAGGCTTGGACATGTAAATTTCAAAACAATGAATAAAACTAGGTTTTATAAAAGGGGAACCTTGTAAAGAGGTTTACCAGTCAAAACTTTTGAAATTAATTCAAACCTGCGTTTTAATCTAGAAGGGAAAGCAACACGAGCTTCTTGTATAGACCTAAAAACAGTCTGTTCAGATCAAGCCAAACCATTACTAAATGTTGAACATGGATTGTTTGGCCCAAACATTTGTAAAAGAGTTTAATGATAAAGATTATTGCCTAGTTGTCATTAGTGACATTTTAGTGGGTTTAGTTGGGTTTATCTATTTTAGCCATCTAAGATGAAACTAGTGAATCCTTAAAACTATTCATATACAGGTCATAGAAAAATCTATATGTCCTTTTGGGTAAAAGTGATGAGACGTGACAATTGGACTGGCATGCAAATATAAGGCATGAATGAAATAAAGGGTGGAGAGAGAATTTAATGTTACTAGGACATCAAACAAAATAGAGTAGCAGAAGGAAATTAGGCATTAATAGTGGCTGCTAGGATATGGCAGGCTGATTTCAAAATTGCCAAAACAACCTTCTGGCTGAAGCAGTATTAACTGCTTTTATGTCCAAATAGGGTGTTAGTTATCAATGCCTCATAACAAGACCCCTTATGGAACTTTTTTTGGTAGTAACCTGCTTAAGATTCAGGAGACCATTTGGGTGTCCTGTTTCATCCTTTATACCATAGATCACCTAGTTAAATTTGATGGAAAGGATGATGATGGGTTCTTTGTAAATGATACTCTAAATAGCAAAGCTTTAAGAGTATTTAAACTAATAGAACTAGGATAATAGAGAGAACCGTGCTATGTACAATTTAGTGAAAATACATTAATATTGTGGAAGTGGACATAATGGGTTTTTGATATGATGCACCTAACAAATTCTATGAATTTTAAGCAAGTTGTTTCAGGAAATCATCTAATGGTAATAGCAGTACAAAAGCATGGATGATGCAGGTATAGCTAAGATTGGAGACAATACCTGGCAAAGATTACATTCTGCTACCAATGTGGCCTGGCTGATTCCATATTCTCTTAGATTTTAAAATAGGACTTCTCCTGATGATGGACTATACATTAGGGCGGGAGGAAAAAGAAGGATGCTGAAGATCCAGGGAATGAAAGTGGAAATCCAACTGAAGGGAAAGATAGTGAGGTTACAAGTATAGAGGAGCCAAGAATTAATCAAGTGAAGGATGATAATATTAACAGCACTAACAATATTAATACTGCTAGTGATGGAAACAACACTACAATGTTAATGTTGTTAGTTCAAACTATTAATACTGTGAATAGAAGTTAATGTGTTGACTCCTAAAACAAGCAATTGAATTCCAAATGATCCAAATTGCATGAATTGGAAGATATTGTTTATCGTGATGATGAAAGATGTTGGTGCAGACTTACTCCTTGCAGTGACTGACATGAACAATTTAGATGCATTTATACCTGCAGTCCTATTCAATCTACAAGAAACACATAGTATTAGTTGAACAAATCATGGATGACTTAAATTCAAACACCTCAAAACAAAGGAAGAATGACAATCAGATTTGAGATGAACATGGTTTGTTTAGTTTAGTTCAGCAAACGAACCTAATCCAATAAAGTTTTCAAAATTTTTTTTCATGCTTGCTTGCTTTTTATCACAAGAAGAACCCAAGAAGGTAATTCAAGCATTGAAGGATCCAAGTTGGATAGAAGCTATGCATGATGAGCTTCTACAATTCAAATTACAAAAGGTTTGGACCCTAGTAGATTTACCAAATAGAAAAAGGGCCATAGGCACTAAATGGGTTTACAAGAACAAGAAGGATGAAAGAGGCATTATCATAAAGAACAAAGCAAGATTGGATGCTTAAGGGTACACACAAGAAGAAGGGATTAACTAATGATGTAGTTTTTTGCCACTGTTGCTAGATTTGATTGCCAATTTTGGCTATTCTTAGCCTATGCTCCCATTTAAAGACTTTTGTGGTGTACCATTGGATGTCAAGAGGGGCTTTTCTTTATGGTATGGATTGAAGACGGACTGTTCTTATGTTTTCAACCACCAGGTTTGAAGATCCAGACTTCTCGGACGAGTTGACAATGGAGAAAGGCTCTCTATGGTTTGAATCAAGCTCCTAGAGCTTGGTTTAGGAGACCTTGTCAATATTTGTTAGTAAAATTTGTTTCAGAGATGGATTTGATGACAAAACTTTGTTTATCAAGAAGGACTTGGTGGTATTCTGATAGTACATGTTTATGTTGATGATATCTTTTTTTATGGTCTACAATTGATGAAGTATGATAGGGTTTGAGAAGATGATTCATAAGAAGTTTTAGATGAGTTCTATGGGTGAACTCACATTCATCCTAGGACTGCAAGTGAAACAGAAGGAAGATGAGATTTTTATAAGCCAAGACAAGTATGTGACTGAGATTTTGAAGAAATTTGGCTTTAGTGATATCAAAACAGCAAGCACACCTATGGACCATAAGCCTTTACTCAAAGATGCAGATGGTGAAGACTAGATGAACTCTTATATAGCTCAATGATGCCTAAAAAAAAAGGTGGATTTGTGTAATTTTTCTTAAACCCTTCTTCAAGACCAAATATAATTGTTTGTTGTATGTGTATGTGCCAGGTTCCAAGTTACCTAAAAGTTCAACTTTTCTTGCGTGAAAGAATTTTTTAGATATCTTAAAGGTCAACCAAAATTAGGCCTTTGGTATCCTAAGGATTCACCTTTTGATTTGGTGGCATATACTGACAGTGACTATGCAAGAGCAAGCTTAGATAGGAAGTCCACAACAGGAGGTTGTCAATTCCTAGGATGTAGATTGATTTCATGGCAGTGCAAGAAGCAGACTGTGGTTGCTAATTCCACAACAGAAGCTGAATATGTAGCTGCTTCATGTTGCTGTGGCCAAGTGCTTTGGATTCAAAATCAATTGCTGGATTATGGGTATAAATTTTAATGACATTCAAAGATCTCATATTGATTAATGAGAGTACTATATGCTTTAGTAAAGAAACCTTGTTTTTCACTCAAAGACAAAGCACATTGAGATTAGACATCACTTCATCAGAGATTCCAATGAAAAGAAGCTAATTTAAATGATCAAGATTCATACTAACAAGAATGTTGCAGATTTGCTTACAAAAGCATTTGATGTAAGTAGATTTCAATATTTGATTGCCAGTATTGGAATGCTAAATCTTTAAAATCCTGATTAAGAAAATGGTAAGGTAAATAAATAAGAGAGAATTAGTGAGATTAAAAAACAGAAAGAGAGATGTGTGATAAAAACAAACAGAGTGATTTAGTGAGAAAAATAATTGAGAGAAGTTGTGAGTTGAAAAACAGAAAAAGAGATGTGTGATAAAAACAGACAGAGAGAATTTTGAGATAAAAGAATTAAGAGAAATCAAAAACAGACAGAGAGAATTATGAGCTAAAAGAATGAAGAGAAATTAAAAACAGATAGAGAGAATTGTGAGCTAAAAGAATTAAGAGAAATCAAAAACAGACAGAGAGAATTTGTAAGTTAAAATACTTATTTGATGATGGAAATGGTGATTAGAAAGGAATTAGAGTTAATGCTGGTGATTCAAAGTTGATGCTGCTAGGCATAAACTTACTGATGCTAGAGATAGAAAGTTTAATGCTGTAGGCATACTTAACTATGTCTTGTTGTATGTTAATGCTGCTAGGCTTAATATTATATGGAGTTATACTTTTGGGTTTACTTTACTCACTGTAGTTAAAAGTTATAGCTGTTAGGAATAACTTTACAAAACCGCTATGCGACGTTAATTGCTGTTAAGGGTTATTATTTAATTACTTCGATTAAGGGTTTCATTCAAATCTTTTACTCAATTTTAATCTTTGATATACTCTCTAATCATTAACCCTAACTCAATTTCATCGTTAATCATCAAAACCCATCACATTGTTGCTCAAAGTTCGCTGATTCACAAAATATGTCGTATTTCTTGGCTAAATCCAATAACTTAAGTGATGGGGTTGAGCTAATTTTGGATTTTCTTGAGTGCGAATTCCTATCATATAATGCGTTAACAGGTATTCCTCAATCTATACTTCATGTATTGAGCAGTTTTGGGCTACTACAAAGGTAAAAACTATTAATGGATAAGTTCAGTTACAAGCCCTAGTGGATAGGAAGAAAGTGATCATCACTGAGACAAGTGTAAGAAGAGATCTTCAATTGAAAGATGTTGAAGGAATTGAATGTCTACCCAATGCTGATATTTTTGAGCAACTTGCTTTAATGAGGTATGAAAAACCTTCTCAAAACTTACATTCTACAAGATTTCTTTTTCCTCTATGGGAAATTTTCGATCCACAAATTATGCATAGGCCTAGTGCTTAGTTTACTGCTTGGAACAAATTTAGTAGCACTAGGCCTCTTGTAATAATCTGCTTTGCCAACAAAAACCAGAAATTCAACTTTTCTAAGTATATCTTTGAAAGTATGGTGAAGAATGTGGATAGTAGTGTCAAATTTCTAATGTATCCAAGGTTTGTGCAAGTCTTTATGGATAAACAAGTTGGTGATATGTCTACTCATGATGAAGTTTTTGTTACACCCTCTCACACAAAGAAGGTATTTAGCAATATATTGGATTGGGAAAGGATTATCTGGAGCAGTTACACCCTAATTTCCAACCATGATGGTTTAATCTACAAAAGAAATTGTGTGTTGAAGGTTCGATATGTTTAATTGATTCATCATTACACACCATCATTCATCCATCAACATAACCTCAGAAGAAAAATCTAGGAGAAGACAAAGGAAAAGAACTGAGATTCCTCATTCCAGTTGTCCTATAGAGCTTTTAGCAGAGTAAGCTGCCAATGAGGAATATGTACTCTACATTAGTCTAAAGAACCACACCTCTCTCAAGAGTTAAAACACTTAGAAGTGGGGGAGGAAGACTGGACACGTAAGGAAATTAATGGACCTTTGTATCCAAACTTATCTTGGATTGTGTTCTGACTTAGAGACAACAATGACTGATCAAGCAAAGGAAGAATAATTGTTTGAAGGAAGAGAGTCAAGAAGCTAGAAAGAAAAGGAATCAAAAACTCAGGATGAAATGATTATTCAAGATTAGTAGATCTGCACAATTTGATTTCCTATGAGATGAAGGTTTGGTTGATCAGGTATAAAACACCCATTTTGACAATTATAGCAGGGAAGCTAATATGGGGTATTATTACTTCACATAGTACTACAGTCATAATCATAGGAAACTGAATTCGTGTATAAGTGACATTCTTGTAATAATTTAGTTATCATTCATATTATTCATTAGGGTTGACCAAAAGAGAGGTTCCCAAAATCTAGAAACATAAAGTTTGATTGATAAACAGTTTTAGACATCTTCAAGTCATTCTGCCACTCCGTGCCATAAGATTGATCAGTTAAATGAGACTACAACATGCTAAAAAGTCAACACAAAGGTTGGAGTGAAAATTCATAGGTTTATGTTAAACGTTTGAATAAGGTCAATAGTTGGGTTACGATTATTCTACACCCATAAGGGGTAATAATTTAATGAATACTATTATTATAGAAAAAACTTATTATTACCTAAGCTCATGACATTGAAACCTTGAGTAATCAATAATCACAAGAAGTGTCCCCAACGAGAGCCTTGCCAAAACACCGCATAGAAATGATTCAAATGTATGAGTTTGGTACCAGAAAGTATATTGTACCCCAACAGGGGAGTTCTTTCCCAAATAGATCTATTCATAGCTTTCGCGCCTTTATTCCAAAAAGTAATTATCTGTTCATTGATAGTGGGGTATAGTGGCAAGGTAAGGATTAGGCATTATATATCAGGATAGGTACAGTTGGAAAAACAATGTTTAAATGGTTATTTATGCATGTTTCCCTTGAGAGTTTATGAAATCATCTAGAAGATTTAAAATGCGAGGTTATGAACTCACTTTAGGGATAATCTGAGTGATGGCAAAGTATATCAAATGTTAGTAACGGCATCGTAACGTATCCTGGTGTTAATAGTCAAGTATTAGTGTGATGGTTTATGTTTCAAATACTTAATAATGTTTAACTTATTACTTAGATTTATTAATTTATGGAAATATTATATCACTGTTCGGGCTATCATTATCCAAAGGGCCATGTAGTATCGTCTTTGAGAGTTTTATGTGAATTTTAAATGTTAAACCAAGGCAAACTCGTGTTGAAAACAAAATACCCAAATGAAAAACCCTCACATATAAATTCCCTAGTAACGTGATTAGATTAGATTTTAAGTTTCTTCAAATGTTTCGTCGATGATAAATTCGTTTAGATAATAACGGAATTGATTTATAATGCGTCAGATCGTTGATTAATAACGATAAAATGTGTAGGTTTAATAAAATTGGGTCTTATTATTTGTATCTATATTTTTATAATATTAATATAAAATTATGATATTTTTATATTTTATGTTTGCAAAAAATTGGCAATATATACCCTTGATTTATAAACTTTTACAAATTTGTTCCTATAGTATATAAAAGTAGATTATAATTTAATCAATTGAACTTTGAAACTTGGCAAGATAGGTTCCTTATAGTTGTAATTTAGGAATATGGCAGGATTTAACCCTTGTACTTGTTAATTTCCAACTAGTTACAATAGATCCCCTTACATGGAAATGATTTTACAAAATCAAAGTCCAAGAAAGCATGCAAGCTTATTTAGGGTTCTCACCTTGATATTTGTAGTTATAACTTATTAGAATAAAGCTAAAATAGATATTCTATACGTAAACCAAATGTTTAGAAAAAGATTTAGTTTAGCTAGAAATCAAAATGGGTCGTTTTTAGGGTTTTAATAAAAACGCATGGGTTTGTGGTTTTTAAGGGATTAAATAAGAGTTTATATAGGATCTAACAAGGCTAATAAAATTCTAAAACAAATCATGAGCTTATTGAATAAGATTTTGAGCAGCGTACTGAGCTAAATGGGTCAATATGGTTGGTGTTTTGTTTCGTACGCTAGAAATGACTTCCAATGGCTTCTTTTTCTCTTGATTCTTAGACTTCAATTTTAGTTTAGGGACTTATCTGGGGCCTCCTTGTTCTTGATTTATGAACTCCATTTTTGTGGTGATGAGTTTTTGAGGTGTGATTGAAAGAATGGGGGTCTTGGCTATTTATAGGGCTTGAAAACTTGGTGGCTAAGGGTTGTGGCTTAAAGTAAGGGAACTAGGGTGTATGGGTAATGGTATAAGGGGCAGCTGTTTGGATGATTAAGTTGGGCTAGGAGTAAAACATACAAGGTATGGTGAGTGGTCGGGAAGGGTGCGACTGCAAGGGGGTGACGAGTGTGGGGGTTTGGAGTGCAAAGTGGTGGTTGTAGCTACAGGGAGGGGATGGAGGTGCTTGTGTGGCTGCTAGATGACATGGTTGGTGAGTAAGAGTGGTGCTTATGGTTTAACTTGTTGGTTTAAAGATGGGGATAAAATGAAATAAAGGGGGGTTTTGTGGGTTGGTTTGGTTTCGGCTTAGGGTTTTTGGTCTTAATTTGAGTTAAGGTTAGGGTTTAGGATAGCTTAAGGTTTAGGATTTAAGATTAGGGTTTAGGATTAAGGTTTAAGGTTTAGGATTAAGGTTTAGGATTTAAGATTAGAGTTTAGGATTAAGGTTTTAAGGTTTTCAGCATTATGGTTTAGTTTAGTTTTAAGGTTAAAATGAATTGGGTTTTAGTAGGGGTTTCGCTTTTAGGTTTTTAGGTTTTAAGGATGATTTAGGGTTTTAGGAATTCATGCATTATGTGTTTGTTGTAATTGGGTTTGTGCTTAAAGTGGTAGTAGAAACTAAGTGATTTAGGATGGTAAAATGACCTGTTTGGTTTTTCTTGCATTGTTGTCTTATACATTGGGCTTTAGAAAGTTTGTAACTTGTTTTTTAGGAGGGAAAGATATTCAATTGTTTGCATTGTAACTTGTACATATTGCTTGTAGCTGGCACATTATTGTTTATGTATACAATTACATATAAATTCGGGTTTTGAATAAACGTTAATATAAAGTCTATTTTGATTATAACATTGTAAATGGTATGTTAAATGGTTATGTACTTGGTTAAAAATTATATTAAGATATAGGACTTGATATTTGAGATATGTACATATTATTATACATAGTTATAGATGGCATTGGTAAAGGTTGCGTGAGCTCGTTTTACTTTAGTTATGGCTAAACTACGTTAATAATGGAATAAAGTTGAAAAATTTCCTGTTAAAAAAAGATAAGTATATATAATTGGATGGATATTACAGTGCATCTATTTAATAGATATGAAAATTACGGGTTGTTATAGTCTCCCTCCCTTAAAAGAAATCTCATCCTGAGATTTAGTTGGATGCTGGAGTGATGTTTGAAAACACATGTGGATACTTGGCACGAATTTGATCTTCCTGTTCCCATGTAAATTATGGTCCTCTTTTAGAGTTCCATCATACTTTGACTATATGAATACAACTTTGTTTCAGTTGTTTAACTTCTCGATCCATGATCTCCATTGGTTCTTCCATAAAGTTGAGTTTGTCATCGAGCCGAAGCTCTTTCATTGGAATTATGAGAGATTCGTCAGATAGGCATTTCTTTAGATTAGAAACATGGAAAGTACTATGGATATTACTAAGTTCTTCAGGAAGCTCTAGTTTGTATGCCGCTGGACCGACTCTCTAAAGAATCTTAAATGGTCCAATGTACCGGGGATTAAGCTTTCCTTGTTTTCCAAATTAGATGATTCTTTTACGAGGTGATACTTTTAACATAACGGGGTCTCTAACTTGAAATTCTAAAGGCTTCCTTCTTATATTGGCATAACTTCTTTGTCGATCTCTTGCAGCTTGCAAGCATTGTCAAATTTGCACTATCTTTTCAATGGTTTCATGAACTATTTCTGGTCTTGTAAGTTGAACATCTCCAACTTCGGCCCAGCAAACAGGTGATCTGCACTTTCGACCATAAAGTGCATCAAATGGTGTTGCCTTGATACTGGCATGGTAACTGTTATTGTAGGAGAATTCTACTAATGGTAAGTGTCTTTTCCATCCTTTTCCAAAATCTATAATACAGGCTTGAGGCATGTCTTCAAGTGTTTGAATGGTCCTTTCACTTTGTCCATCGGTTTCAGGATGATATGCCGTACTCATGTCTAATTGAGTACCCAAAGCACTTTGTAATGATCGCCAGAATCTAGATGTGAAATGACTGTCACGATTCGAGATGATGGATATTGGCACGCCATGCCGAGAGACTATTTCTTTGATGTACACCCTTGTAAGGGTTTCCATACTATCTGTCTCTTGGGTAGGGATGAAATGTGCGGATTTGGTGAGACGATCGACAATGACCCAGATTGTGTCATGTCCGTTTGATGTTTTGGGTAGTTTTGTAATGAAATCCATCGTTATTCTCTCCCACTTCCACATAGGAATCTTCGGTTGTACCAGTAAGTCGGATAGCTTTTGACATTCTGCCTTAACTCTAGAACATGTTAAACATTTGCCAACATATTCAGCGATGGTTGCCTTCATGTTAGGCTACCAATAGAGTTTCTTTAGATCCTAATACATTTTGTCAGAACCCGGGTGAATGGAATACTTTGATTTATGGGACTCATATATAATCAAGTCTCTCAGATTACCAAAGGGTGGTAACCAGCTTCAGTTCTTAATACAACAAGTTCCATCAGGACGTATTTCAAATGCTTTATCCATTCCTCATAAGTTTTTAGCCTTGATATTTTCTTCCTTGAGTGCTTCAGTTTGAGTTTGGAGGATTTGTGATGGTAATTTTGGATAAATGGTCATGACTAATGATCTAACTCGGAGTGGTTTGATTCATTTCTTTCAACTTAAGGCATCTACCACAACATTTACCTTTCCAGGGTGATAACAAATCTCACAATCATAATCTACGAGTAATTCTAACCAATGGCGTTGTCTCATGTTCAATTCTTTTTGATTAAGAATATGTTGAAGACTTTTGTAATCAGTGAAAACCATACACTTTGTGCCATAGAGATAGTGTCTCCAGATTTTAAGAGCGAACATAACTGCTCCTAATTCGAGATCATGAGTGGTATAGTTTTCTTCATGAGGTTTGAGTTGTCGGGATGCATATGCAATAACTTTCTCTCTTTGCATTAACACCGCTCCCAGACCTTGATGGGATGCATCACAGTAAACAAAAAAATCATCGTTTCCTTCTGGTAATGCTAAGATTGGAGCTTCACATAGCTTTTATTTAAGTAGTTGAAAAGCTGACTCTTGATCTTCAACCCAGATACACTTCTTGTTTTTCTGGGTTAATTTAGTCAAAGACTTTGCAATCTTTGATAAATCTCCGATAATAGCCAGCGAGTCCAAAGAATTGACGTATTTCTATGGGTGTAGTAAGAGATGTCCAATTCTTAACGGCTTTAATCTTGGAGGGGTCAACATGAAGTCCTTGACTATCAATTAAGTGTCCAAGAAATTACACGATATGAATCCAGAAATCACACTTGGAGAACTTGGCATGCAATTTCTCTTTCTTGAGTAATTCCAAGATTATTCTTAAATGATTTGTGTGTTCTTCTTTGTTACGAGAGTAGATAAGAATATCATCGATAAACACTATTACAAATTTATCCAAGTATGGTTTGCACACACGATTCATGAGATCCATGAATACCACAGGTGCGTTAGTTAAACCAAATGGCATCACTTAAAATTCATAGTGTCCATATCTTGTCCTGAAAGCAGTCTTAGGAATATCTTCATCCCTTACTCTCAGTTGATGATAGCCAGATTTAAGTTGATTTTTGAAGAAATGCTTGAACCTTGAAGTTGGTCGAATAAATCATCGATCTTGGGTAATGTGTAACGATTCTTTACAGTAAGTTTATTTAACTCCCTATAATTGGTACACATTCTGAAAGATCCATCTTTCTTTTTGACAAATAAGACAGGAGCTCCCTAAGGTGAAGTACTTGGTCGGATAAAACCTCGGTTTGCTAACTCTTGAAGTTGATTTGATAGTTCTTGCATTTCTGAAGGAGATAATCTATAGGGTGCTCGAACTATAGGTGTTGCTCCTGGAATTAAATTGATTTGGAATTCTGCTTGGCAAATAAGAGGAAGGCCAGGTAGATCTTTAGGAAAAACTTCTGGGAATTCTCTAACTACTAGGATATCTTCTAGTCTTTTCTCATATGACTTCTTCTTCATTACTTGGGCTACAAAAACTTGACATCCTCTAGATATATACCTATTGGTTTTTATACAGGATATGAGGCTTAGTCGATTTTTACTTCAATCACCTCGAATGATTAAAGTTTCACCGTCGATGGGAATGTGGACGATTTTCTCGTCACAGATAATTCTGGCATGATACTTGGACAACCAATCCATACCAACGATGATGTCAAAACTACTGAGTTTAATTGGCATAATATCAATTTTGAAAGGTTGATTTAACAAAGTCAGAGTTACACCCTGAATAACCGTGTTTGTGCTTACTAGATTTCTGTCAGCCATTTCGATATTGTAAAAGGTATCTATTGTAATGGGTGGAATATTTAGCTTAGAGGCAAGAGATATGGATATGAAGCTTTTATCAGCTCCAGAATTAAATAATACTCTAGCTAGATGTTGGTTTAGAAGGAACATACCCGTGACTACGTTCGGGTCTTGGTGAGCATTTTTGTTTCTTAGCATGTAGGCTCTTCCCTGGGCATTGATGTTGGTATTTCGGCACTGATTTGTATAATGCCATTTCTCTCCACAGGCATGACAAATAACTGTCACTGCTAGCTGATTACTTCTAGTGGCTGGCCTCTTGTTCTGGCAGTTTTTGGTCAAATGGCCCACCCTGTTGCAAGTATTACACTTAATAGTACAAGGTCCTGTGTGGTGTAGATTACATTTTCTACATAATGGGAGGTTTCCAACGTACCTACTGTTCTCAGTTGGAGTGACAGCATAAGCTTTGACAGCTTCTTGCCTTCTGTTTTGTTATGGTTGGTGATTATTGGTGTTGGTGTTACGGTAGTTCTTGTTGTTGCAGCAATTGTTGTTGTTATTGTTGAAAGTTCATCTGTCGTCAACCTTTCGTTTATGATCACTTGATACTTGCACCAGAGTGTGCTTTGTTACCTGATCCATTAGCCTTTGGGCTATGTTAATGGCTTCTTCTAAAGTTTGAGGTTTAGAGGCGATAACATTTCCTTCCATACTTTGAGGTAATCCTCTGATGAAAGCTTCCAGGAGTTTCTCGGTGTTTGGTACCATGTTCGGGCATAAGACTGCTAATTCTTGGAATCTTCTAACGTAAGGTTTAAGATCATTTCCCTTTACAGTCAGATTGTAAAGTTCATCTTCCATCTTTCTGACTTCAGTTCGAGGACAATACTTGTTTGTCAAGAGCCTTTTCAACTCAGTCCAGGTGATTTGATTGGCTTGATCTACTCCCATAGGTTGGGCGTATGCATTCCACCAGGACAAGGCATCATCAGTCAGGGTACCAGTAGCAAATGTTACTTTGTTTTCCTCGGTACATTTGCTATGAGAGAATACTGATTCAGTCCGTTCAAACCAGCGAATAAGGCCAACTGCTCCTTCCGTACCATTGAAGTAGAAAGGTTGACAGCTTATGAACTCTTTATAGTTTCCCGTTTTTGCTACAGGAGTTCCAGTAGGTCCGGTGTTCCTGTTGGGATTACTAGTACTTGCCATTGTTGCAGCTTGTGCTTCCAGAGCCGCGGTGACACTATCAGCAACTAGTTTCTTGATGGCAGCCTGAGTCATGGCTGGTGCTTCAGATGTTGACGTCCTTTTGGGAGGCATTCTATCAACATAAGACAACACATAATAAGAATGATATCACAAGTCTTAAAATGATTAAAGTTCAAAAATAAACATTGTCACAATAGTGATATCGAAATCATAGATAATTCATATCAAATAAGTATCTATGATTTATTTAGAAGTCAGGGTATGATTCATAATGATGATGACGAAGATGATGATGACAAAGAGAGTAAGTCCGGTATTATTGAAACAACAAGGTATATAACAGGATTGCCATGTATTAATATCATGAACAACTAGCTTTGTATTGTACATTAGTCATGATTTGACAGTGTTCTTTCTTTATACCACACATCCCGTGGCTAGGTTCTAACATAAGCTATAACTAGGATCTAATCTAATATTTTGATGGTCTTTCCTGATTGTTCTTGAGTTCATAGATTGCATTCAGAAGACTCTCCTTGTCTGCTTAGTGCCGGACTTGGATTTCATCGATGATTTGTTCTAGATCAGTAATCCTGAAGCGAGCCAGAGAAATCTTGTGGTTATTTCCCATTTGATTCTTTTGAAGTTTAGTAATTTGAGCATGAGCTTGTTGGAGTTCAGCCTTCAGATTGTCAAAATCTTATTGTATACTCACCCGGCCATTTCTGAGACCTTCTATTTTGTCTTCTATGTGTTCAATGCGGTTGAGAGAGAGTTCATCCAGGTGATTCAGAATTTCCTTAATTTGCTCTTCGTCACATTCTAGACTTGTCTTACGAGATATTTCTCCTATCTCAAATGCTTGAGGTAGGGCAGAAGTAGAGGAGGATGATCGGTTATGTTTCTTAGGTGACAATAATCCCTCAGGAAGAAAGAATTATTGAAGATTAAACATTGAAGATGGAGGCACAATAGTGGTGTGGAATAGTTGATTCTTTAGCATAAATACTTACTAATACCCTTCATGTAGGGGTCATAATGATAAATAGCAAAGAGTTTGGTGTAGCTATTGGAACTACGCCAATTGAGTTAAAAGAGGCAGAATTAGTTTTTCCCGGTAAAGCTGAGACAATAGTTCGAAGAAGCCAGGAATAAAGTCAGGAAAGTTAGAGGGGTAAAAAACATTCCTCAATCTCGGAAGTAGTATGGTTGGGAGATAGACATCGTTCTGTTAACAAACTACTAGTAAAATAACTATGTTATTTATATAATAGTATACATAGTTATGTATCTTTACATCTATTCCCGAAATGTAGTGGCGGAGGACTTTCTTGGATAGAAAATGAAAGTAGTTATAGTTAAGGTGTTCAACCATGTTCTCTATTAAACGTGGTTCTTTATACCAATCTTATCACCCCTTGTTTACTATAGTAGCAGAAGTAATATGGGGTATATTTCATAGTAATAATGTCATAATTATAGAAACGATTTTGAAAGAGCGTTTTTAAAAGATAGTTATCATTCATTATTTCATCAGAGTTTTTCAAACAGAGGTCCCAAAATCTACATGAAAACATAAAGTTTGAATGATAAAAGTTTAGCAATCTTTTAAGTCCGGCCACTCTGTGCCATAAGATGTTTCAGTTCCTGAGATTTACATGCTAAAATTCAACACAAAGGTTGAGTGAAATTCATACGTTTATAGTAAATAGTTTTGAATACAAGCTCAATAGTGGGTTACGTTGTTATACACCCATAGTTTGTAATAATTGCAACACATACAATTATCATGAAAAATAGTATTATTGCCCTAAGCTCATGACACCGAAGCCTTAGGTTAATCAATAACCACAAATAATTTCCCCAACGGGTGTCTTTGCCAAACACCCGCCCAAAGTTATTCAAATGTGTGCTATTGGTGACCGCATTATAGGTACACAACGGGAGTCAATCCCTAATTGATCTATTCACAGCATTACGTGCTTAACCCCGACGAGTAAACTAACAGTTCATGATAGTGGGGACTTAATGGCAAAAGTAAGGACTTAGGCAATAATGTATCAGGATAGCATACAGAAAAATACTTGCATTCATGGTTTATAGCATGTATCCCCCTCGCGGGTTTATGAAACATTTAAAAGATTGAATGCGAGGCTATGAACTCACCTTAACAGTACAGGGAAATCTGATTGATGGCAAAAGTATATGAAATGAAAGTAACGGCTTCGTCACGCAACCTGGGGTAATATGTCAAGTCTTAGTGTGATGGTTTATGTTTCAAAACTTCATGATGTTTAACGTATGTCTTTGATTTATCAATTTATGGAAATATTGTATCACTGTTCGGGCCATCATAATTCAAAAGTCATGTAGTAAACGTTTGAGGAGCCAGGACACTTTAAATCGTAAATCCAGCAAACTCGTCAAAACGTATACCCAAATGAAATCCCTTATATGAAGCTCCCTAGTAACGTGATACGATAAGATTTTAAGTTTCTTCAAAAGCTAGTCGATGATAAGTTACGTTAAATATATAACGTAATTGATTGAAAATGCGTCGATTGTTGATTAATAATGACAAATGTGTCGGGTTTTAACATAATCGAGTCTTATAATATTGATATATACTTTTATAATTTGTATAAAAATATTATATTTTATATTTTTAAGAATACAAAATTGACAGTATATAACCCTGGTTTATAAACTTTTACAAGTTTAGTCCTTTATATATAAGTATATATAATTTAAACCTTTAACTTTAGAATTTGGCAAAACAACCCCTCATAGTTATAACTTTAGGAAAATGACATTTTCAGCACCTTTAGTTAATTTCAGAAAGTTACGATATATACCCCTGTGCATGGAAACTTTTGCAAAACAAGTCCAAAAAGCCATGCAAGGTTATTTTAGGATTCTAAATGACATTTTCAGGTTATAGCTTATTAGAATAATCTCAAATAAGATGTTTTAACGTAACAAAATTTAGAAAAAGGATTCGCTAGCTAGAAAATCAAAACGGGTCGTTTTTAGGGTTTTAATAAAAAAAACATACGGGTTTGAGGATTCAAAGCTTCAAACAAGAGTTCATATATGATATTAAGAGTATTATGAACATTATTGTACATAATATAAGCTTATGGAACAAGATCTTAGGCTTACTTGAGCTAAAATGGGTCAAAAAGGGGTTTTTGGTTTTGTATGCCTAGTAACGGCTTCAAGGCTTTGTTTTTCTTGATTCTTGGCTTCTATTATGAGCTTAGAGACTTCTCTTGACCTTCCTTGATCTGAGTTAAGACTCAATTGATGAGTATATGAGTTTTTGAGGTGTGATTTGAAAGGAATGAGGTGTTCGGCTATTTAAAGGCTCAAGACCCTTAGTGCCTAAGTATTCTTGGTATCTAAGGGTTTGATAAGTGTCCTAGCTAGCTGACGTGAGTAAGGTATGCTAGTAGGATGAGTAATGAAGGCTAGAACTAGCCATGAAGGTGTGGAATGGTTGTTTCGAGGCCACGGCTAAAAAAGAAGACAAGGAGGTGATGGAGGTGCTTGTAAGCTACTTGGTTGATTGCTTAGTGATGTCATAGAGGTGCTTGAGCTGCTTGGTTGCTTTAAAAATGGGTCAAAATGAAAGAAATGGGTGTCGGGTTCATTTTATTTTGGGTTAAGGTTTAGGGTTTTAATTTCTAGTTAGGGTTAGGGTTTAGGATAGATTAAGGTTTAGGATTAGTGTTAGGATTAAGGTTTAGGGTTTAGGATTAGGGTTTAGGGCTTAGGATTAAGTTTTAGGGTTTAGTTTTAAGGTTTAGGGTTTTAAAATGAAATTAGGGTTTTTAGGGTTTCATTTAGGGTTTAGGGTTTTAAAACATGGATTAGGGTTAAGATTAGGGATAGATTAGGGTTTAGAAGTCATGCATTAAGTGCTTGTACCTTGTGTTAAAGAGGTGGGAAGTTTAAACATGGTTTAGGAGCTTAAATAACCTAATTAGGTTTTTAGGCATTATTGACTTGTACATTGATCTTAAATGAGTTATACATTGACTTGGAGGGAAAATATGATTCAAATATGGTGCATTGTACACTTGTACATATGTTTGAAGGCTTACACATTCATTTTATATGTATACATTACATATAATTAGGGTTTTGATGTAAACGTTTACGTTTAATGCTTGTTTTTGAAATAACGTTTTGAAAAGTACGTTAAATGGATAATGTACTTAGTAAAAATGATATTAGGATATAGACTTGACATATTAGGATGTTTACATGACATAAACATAGATATAGATGGCATTGATAGAGGTTGTGTGAGTTTGTTTACTTTAGAGATGCAAGTTACGTTACATAATGATATAAAGCAAAAAAAAATCCCTGTAAGAAGGTGATGTATTTATAATAGATGGATATTACATTGCATCTAATTTAATAGATTGATATTTACATTGATGAAAATTGCGGGTTGTTATAGAGGATCTTGTTTTATTGGAATGACAAAATGAAGTTTAGGTGGAGGTTCAACATGAGTTGGTGTTGGAGACTCACTTGGTGATGATGATGAGGTGTAGTGTTTACTTTTGCTAGAGATAGATTTTAATGGAGCTTGTGGTGGTGAAAGGGATTTCTTTCTAGGAGGTGGTAAAGGAGTTCTTTCATTTGGGTGTCCCTCACTTGAGGATGTGAGATTGACATAATTTGGATGCTTGACACTTATTCTTGTGGTTTTTATTTGGAAGTTTGGTGAGTTTGTTTAGGATGAACTAGTCATGGTGATGAACTAGTAAGGTTGTATGAGAAATGTGAAGAAAGTGTGAAGAAAATGGTGTTTGAGGGTGATGATTATAAGGTGAAAGTGGTGAAGTGGATTGTATAATGGTCCTTGGATTATATGGAGAAAATGTTATATCCTAAGGTTTAAAATCCCACATAGTATCATATATCATGATTATAATATAAAGTAGAAAAGGTTAAAAATCAATAAAAATCGAATTTTAGCACCTGGACTAGTGACCTACGGATCCCGTAACAACATACAGATCTGCCATATGGTGGATCCGTTGGTCGCAAGCTTCAACAAAAACAGCCATAACTGCATTTTGCAGCCAAAACCTAAAACCAATTATCATGCAAACATCATTATCTACTACCAAATACCATTAGCATGCTAAAATATCCATACGATATAGCAAGATAAGTAAGTGTGTAGTTTCAACATCCAGTTCAAGCATGCAGATTTAAGCTAACAAGTTAATAATCCAAAGATACGATAATTAAACATTTAAATTATTTCACAAACAAGTTTTCCTTCAACGATATCCCTTCTTCAACATCCTTGCAAAGTTGTGCAATGCTCTACCCAAGTTTTTGAACATCCCTCTTGTCTCCCTTTGTTTCTTGGACAAGTTTGGATCATCCTTAAGAGCCCTACTATAAGACCTAGGGGAAAGCTTAGTACTAGGCAAGTCTCCATTATCTGAGGGTGGTGATTTGGTTAATGATGAGGTGGATAATTGGGTATGCTTAGACTTTCCTACATTCCTAGTTCTTTTGGGAGGAGGCTTTTTGGGTTGTTTTGCCTTAAGGGGGGACATTTTCCTAGGGACAAGTTTATAATGTTCATTAAATAGGTGTTCTGCTATGTTTGCTTTAAGGTTCTTAAAGAGTCGAGTTAAAATCATGCCATAAGGTAGAACTTTGTCTTTTTGGTCTCTAAAGAAGTACATCCTCCTAATGATAAAGTAGGCAAGGTTGAAGGGTTGTCTGGTTTCTAGGAAATACATCATCAAAGCAATGACTGCTTGAGTGTGGTCTCTATTTCCTATGGCAGAATAGACATTTTCCATAATGACTAGTTCACAAGGTCTAAGGTGATCAAGGAGCTCATTGGTTTCAATTTGGTTTGGCAATTTGTGATTGGTTTTTCCCTCTTTGTCTATCTTTTCATGAATGGTTCTTTGATGGATTAGGTTTCGGATGTGATCAATAGCCGGAAGGCGTGAGTTGTAAGGTTCAATTTGCTCAAGGGTTATCTCAAGTTCATCAAGACCTCAAGCATTGGAGTAAATACAAATGCCTTGTTTAGGAAGAGAGGTAAGCTCGGCAAATTGAGCAAGGGAGATGTTGAAATGATAATTGTTGATGGTGAACTGGATTGAGAGATGGTTGGAGGAGTCTCTATCTAGCTTAAGAGTTTTGTAAAATTCATAGATGAACCTAGGACAAATTTGCTCATTTAGAGAAAGCAAGCAATCAAAACCTATAGTGATAATCTTAGCTACTGAGTTATCACTAAGGTCATTATAAAAAGATAGGTTAATGGTTCTCCCTTTATGAACATACCTACTTTCTAAGGTCCTATAGATATCCTTAAGTTCATCGGTCATGTTGGGATCATTGTAAATTTTTGGAGCATAAGCACGCGTGTTCTTGTAATCTTGTTGGTATTCACTTGGCATTTTGGTACCTATGTGATTTATAGTGATTTCAATGTGAAAATATAAAAAATAAAATATAATGTTATTTCTAAGTGTGTATCTATATGGACGTGATGTGGGTGTGCGGTTTTCTTGACTCAAACAAAGGAAAAATAGCGATAATTCTAGTAATAAGCAAACCTTAACGCACAACCTATGGTTGATATTGCTCTAGATGAATGGAACGAAAAATGCTTATGAATTAAGCACCTCGTATATACATTCATGAGCCCTAATGCATGAAGAAAATGGTTTTGCGTTGTATTAACAATGTAGTTAAACAAGCCTTGTTTTGAAAAATTCCTAGAAGTGAGGTTTTATTCAAAAATCATAACTTTGGGTTTTTTGCGAAAATTGATTCTTGGCGAATCACTTCAATTATGATTTTTATGTATCATAATAGTTATACATTGCTATATCTCACTCTTAATTGTGCGAAAATTGTATGAAAAATCAAAATCCATAAATTATTTAATTTGAGCAAAATCAAAACCCTACACACAAAATTAAGAAGAAAATAAGATGAAATCACTTACAATAGTAGTCTTAGATTGATGATTTGTAGATGATCTTTGTGATTAATTGCTCTAATTACCTATAATTATGATTTAGTATGGAGGGTTTGAGTGTTTTGGTTCATGGGTGTGTTTGGACAATAATAATTATGGTCCCAAATTGTTTAAAAGCTGGTATTTACCCGCGTTCTGAGACTCACGGATCTACTAACATGGGGATGGATCTCCCTAATAGTGGATTCGTGATCCGCAGGTGTCCAAAAATATGGACAGAGTTTATTTTTTAAGCAAATTGAGATAAGGTGTTATGTTTTTGGGAATTGAAGTGTGTTATATTTAATATTAGGACTATGTGATATAATTTTCGGAGTCGACGTCTAAGTTTTGAGTGAACCGTGCAACTTGTCATGAATTTCCCAATGAAATTTAAACGTAGTCGATCCTATTAGGAGTGTGTTAACTTTTAGCATAAGTTTGACCATTACTAATAACACAATCATTTATGAATATTTAGACTCAACAAAACATCGTCAACACAAGTGTGAGTTGTAATTCGATGATTGTTCTTTTCGTCTTTTTCAATCGATTTTGTAATTTCATGTACTGACCATACATGTAGATTTTGAAAATATCTATGGTCATTTTATTGATATTTTTTAATCTAGTAAAATTCTAATCTTGATTATGTTCATGATCGGAAGCTTAGTAATTGGAACTTGTAATGAGAATTAACATCTTTTGAATAATGATTAATTACTTCATTAAATTTCCGTTTACGATTATTTTTGAGATGATGGAGAATCACAATCCATGATAAGTTCCATCATTCCTAATCCTAATCTTAAATAATTAAATACTTTACGTTTTAATGGCTTAGTGAATATATCGGCTATATTATCTTCGGATGCAACTTTCTCGATAGAAATGTTGTCCTTTTGGACGTTATCACGTAGAAAGTGGTGACGGATTTCTATATGTTTAGTTTTAGAGTGTTGTACGGGGTTTTTACTTAAGTCAATGGCGCCTTTATTGTCGCAAATAATCGGAACATCATCGAGGCATATGTCGTAGTCAATGAGAGCTTGTTTCATCCATAGTGCTTGTTGACATGCCTTTCTGGCGGAGACGTATTCGGCTTTGGTCGTGGAGATAGCAAGGGTCGTATGTTTCTTAGCGAACCAAGATGTTAAACAACATCCCAAGAATGTACAAATGCCGCTAGTGCTTTTGCGATCAACGTAATTGCCCGCTTGGTCAGAGTCGGCATAAACCATAGTTTCTACTCTGGTTCCTTTTGGATACCATAATCCTAAATTTGTAGTTCCTCTAACATACCTAAATATACGTTTAACGGCATCAAAATGGGTAGTATTAGGATTTTCTTGGAAACAAGCACATAAGCAAACACTAAACATAATATCAGGCCTACTTGCGGTTAAATAAATTAAACTACCAATCATACCTCGATATTTAGAGCTATCCATGGAGTCAGCTTCATCATCCTTTATGAGCTTGATCTCCATTGACATCGGCATCTTGGTTGGTTTAGAATCTTCCAACCCTAACTTCTTTAACATCTCCTTGATGTACTTGGATTGATTGAAAAATATTTTGTCTTCCATTTGTTTTATTTGAAGACTCAAGAAGAAGTTTAACTCCCTCATCATACTCATTTCAAACTCATCATGCATGATTTTTTCAAAATCATCACACAAGCTTTGACTCGTGCATCCAAATATAATGTCGTCGACATATATTTGAACAATGATAAGATGAGACTTTGATTTCTTAGTAAAAAGTGTGTTATTGACCATTCCTATTGAATACTTGTGTTTAAAAAAAATGCATTTATTCTATCATACCAAGCCTTAGGAGCTTGCTTAGGACCATACAAAGCCTTTTTAAGTTTTAGTTTGGTTTTGCAAACTCAATAAATCCCGGAGGTTGAGCAACGTAAACCTCTTCATTTATAAAACCGTTTAGAAAAGCACTTTTTACATCCATTTGGTATATTTTAAAATCATTTGCACAAGCAATAGCAAGAAGTATTCTAATTGACTCTAACCTACCTACCGGAGTGTATGTTTCATCATAATCTAGACCTTCTTGTTAATTATATCCTTGTGCCACCAACCTAGCCTTATTTCTAGACACTATACCATTTTCGTCTAATTTATTTCTAAAGACCCATTTTGTTCCTATGACGGATTGACTCATGGGAAGAAGGAATAATTCCTAAACATCATTAGCTAAAAATTGATTTAGTTCTTCTTGCATAGCTACAACCTAACTTTTGTCTTTTAATGCCTCATTGACATCTTTGGGTTCTATGGTAGATATAAAACAAAAGAAATTACTATGATTTTGGGCTTGAGACCTTAAGGTTCTTTGATTAAGATTTCCTATGACTTGATCTAGTGGATGATTCTTGGACTCCTTAATGTTAACGATTTTGTCAACTTCTATCGACTCATCTTCTTCATTATTATTATTTACTACTTTGGTATTCTTTCTAATGGCTTCTTCTTCACCAACATCATCATCAACCAATGGTGATAATTTGGTAGGAGGAGGACTTTCATCGAATGTCACGTTGAGTGATTCTTCGACTTTCATTGTATGTTTATTTAACACTATATAAGCTTTACTATTTTGAGAATATCCTAGAAAAACACCTTCGTATGACTTTGGGTCAAACTTGGTTAGATAGTCTTTAGTATTCAAAATGAAGCACTTGCTTCCAAATACTTTAAAATATTCTAAAGAAGGTTTCCTACCTCTAAATATTTCATAAGGGGTTTTTCCTAGTATTGGTCGAATTAATATTCTATTTAGTATATAAGTTGACGTATCAACGGCATTACACCAAAACTTTTGTGGAATGGATTGTTCGTTAAGCATAGTCCTAGACATCTCTTGTAAGGTCCTATTCTTTCTTTCTACTACCCCATTTGATTGTGGAGTACGTGGAGCCGAGAAGTTATGAGTAATGCCTTGTGCATCACAATAAGCTCCGAATTGTACTTCATTATCAAATTCCCGACCATGATCCGTTCTAATAGCTATTATAGAACTACCTAGTTGGTTTTGAATTTTCCTACTTAATATTTCAAATTTCTCAAAAGCTTCATTTTTAGTTTTTAGAAATCTAGTCCATGTATACCTAGAATAATCATCTACTACTACTAAGGTGTATAGATTACCTCCATAGCTTTTAATTGCCGATGGACCAAAGAAATCCATACGTAATAATTCTAAACATCTTTTAGTGGAAACCATATTTTTAGCTTTATGACTTGCATGAGTTTGCTTCCCAATTTTGCAAGCATCACAAAAATGTTTATCATATTTTAGCTTAGGTAAGTTTCTAACTAATTCTTTAGATGATAAAGATTGAATTAAATGCATATTTGCGTGACCAAGTCTTCTATGCCATAAGGTAGAGTTATCCACTACCGTGGCGAGACATAATTTGTCTTGAGACTTATTTCCTAATTTCATTACGTATAAACCATTTTTCCTAATCCCGTTTCCTATGACTTTTCCATCTTTAATTATTTCAAAACCTTCTTCCGTGAATAAGACTCTACACTTATTGTCACAAATTTGACCGACACTAAGTAAGTTAAATGCTAAATTATCTACGTGTTCTACATTAGATATAGTAAGAGAGTTATTTGAGATCGTACCTTTGCCTATGATCTTTCCTTTTAAGTTACTTCTAAAAACAACATTACTTGTGTCATATTATTTGTAGGTAGAGAATAGACTTTTATTCCCGATCATATGTTTAGAGCAACCACTATCTTTGATCCATTCATCCGGTTCCAAGCATGTTCTCAAGCATACATATTTTAACAAAAACAAATTCAAACGTTTGGTCCCCAATATCTCATGGGTCTGAAAATGTTAGTGTTGTACATCCCTTACATTTGTTGCAATTGATTGGGATATTAAAATAGGATACAATTTCATATATGCACAAAGCCTTGACTTTGATGGTTGTTCCAATTCATAGGATAGAAATTTTGGTGAATTGGTTCTCTAGAGTTTCTTCTAGGTTGAGGTGTGTTGTATCTTAGTTGAGAAGAGATATTTCTCCTAGGCGGAGGTGTTTTCAATCTAGACTCGGTTTTGACATAACCTATACCGTTTTTAAGTGATGGTTTTAAAGATGGTTTCTTTGACTCATCAATTCTATTATGTATTAGTTTCTTCCTAGTGATGACAAAATCCGATCTTGAAGACATGGGTGGACTAAAAACGTATTATGTCACTTTTTCACCATTGGTACGACTCACGGATCCAGGTAAGGTGGATCCGTCCGTTGATTTTTTAGCGGACGATTCAACGAAACTTATAAGTTTAGTTTTGCTTGTTGACGCTTTACTACTATCAAATCCTAGACCTATTTTACAACTAGATGACTTCTGATTATTTAACATTTATCTTAGTGAATTAGCGCATTTATCAAATTTTAAAAACTTTACTTGAGTTTTCTTAAATCTAGCGTTTTCTAATTTAAGTTCTTGACATGACTTACACGCAATGTCAATTTCTTTACTTCTCTCAAGTTTCTTAATTTTTCTCGTTCAATTCTAAAATTTCTTTTTCTAAAAGATCTCTTTTAGTTTTCAAAATTTTATTCGTGCTTATGATTTTTAAGCTAAATTCACATAAGCTATCGTATTCTAATTGCATAGTATCATTATCAAGAGAAGATGCATTATCAAAATAATAAGAAGAGTTAAGAGTTACCTCATTTGATGATTGATCCATAAGACAAGTTTCATCGTTAGTTTTGTCTTTGGCATAATTTTTGCTATCGCTCCAAGTGTCACACCCCGCCAAGGCAAAAACACGAGGCGTAACATCATGGATATCATCACAACACAATGGTGTCAACAATAGAGAATCACTAAATGCATACCTAAATATAAAAAATATAATGTGTCATGACAATACCGAAAAACAAAAGAAACCGCACGGCGTCTTGCATTAATGACAAAGGGTCTCATCAATACAAAGACATAAATGACTTACGAACCTAATAAAATCAAATAGCATTCAAAAGAATCCATTCAACAAACACGAACAAAACTCAGGATCGAACTCCAAATGCATTCCTAACGGTCTTTCTAGCTACTTCTCTCTTTATCTTATTCCCATGTTGCTCACCTGAAAATGATGCTTAAACGTCAACATAATGTTGGTGAGAGTAATAGGTTTAAGACACATATAAAACTTTCATACAATTGCTACGATTACTAAAACAATTCATAACAACCATACACTGGGTAGGCGTACCCATCCGATCCCATATCACAATACTGAGTAGGCGTACTCATCCGCTCCAAATTACGTCACTTACGCACCTAAAAGTCTACCAGTTGGAACTTAAACTTAGGCCTGGACCAACACTCTATTACGTATTATTTCAACCCTTCAGTTGGATTTAATTGAGTAGTAAACACCACTCTCCAACCGAACTCACATACCTGAAAACAACTCTAATTGATCACAAAGCCATGGAGCGTATCACATCACAAATCAATAACCACATAACACATATTTACAACAACTAAATATCACACCCCCAGACGGGGCCTGGACGGAATACGTGTCTGGAGGCGTAACTTTATTGAGCATCTCAAGTACAAAGCATAAAGAACGACCTCTAAGGGTACGTTTTGAAAAATAAACACCGTTGCAAAGTATTAAAATAATAATAATAAGTTTTACATCGATTAAATTTAAAAGATTCAAAGTTAAAATGCGAAAGCTTAGATAAGTTTAACAACGGTATTTAAATACATAGATAAATCTTTGGTAAACCGGTACAGGCAAATAGACTTCACATAAGTCGAGCTATAGCATCCATGCTAAGCACCTGAGAAAAACATGCTTAAAACATCAACATAAAGTTGATTGATATCATAGGTTTAGTTCAAACGTTGTTATAGTGGACCACAAGATATCAAAACGTATGCGACAGTTATAACAGATACAACTTCACATAAAAAGTATTTACGTTGCACTAAGCTCATGACAATGAAGCTAATTACGCAAGATAGCATGTACATTGCTATAAGTATTTGTTTGCCCTTCCAGGTGTCCGACCAAAGACAACCTAACCAGTACGACATGACATATATCCGTTTATCGGGCGCCCTGTGGGTAGTAAGCGCTACTCACCCGGATAGGGATAATTAGTCCCAATAGATCTATTTATTCATTCGCTTCCCTCGACCGGTCCTCCAGTCAAGAGATTGACAGTTCATGATAGTTCGGGTAGTAGTGGTCTAAAATCTACTTAGGCAACACGTAAACAGGGAAAATCTCATGTAAAGTACTTGTGTCCAGTTTTAAAAACAAGCAATGTTTCTCACCCCAAGTTATAAAACATTTAGTTAAAACGAGTAAAAGAGTGGGGCTATAAACTCACCTTGATGATAAAGTAAAGAGTACACGTCAAAAATAGGGTCACTCGAAACGAACAGTGGTACACGGGTATGACCTAGAAGAATACGGGTTTCTATTTAGTCTCGGAAAGTTAATCGTAGGTGGTTGATGCATGAACGTTTATTATTCAATTTTGGTAAACGTTATCTGTGTATTAAAAACATTAGTGATCGGTTTTTATTAAAAGCCTTAAGTTGTAAGTAAGTACGTATATAATATTATATTATTATTATCGTAAAAATAAACTCGTTATTTATAATTTGACATATCCAAATCGTTAAGTAATTTAGTCAAAACATTTTATTATTTACGTTTTCTAAATAATTTCTAAGTATAATATTTTTACAAAATTTTGACATGACCCGTTCGTGTTTACTCATTTTTCCAAAGTCGTAGACTTTATCAAAAACCAATTTCAAACCACTTCCAAATCACAATTTACAATTTACAAACTCTATACAATCGTTTTCCATTTAAAACAAGTCTAACGAGTCACTTGGGCTTTTAGGCCCAATAAGCCTCTTTAATAATAAAGTACGAATTTAATAAGTCCGATATACTAAGAAGATAACAAATAAGTTCTAGGTTCATCGATAAGCTACTACAAGCTCATGATAAGTCAAGACAAATAATTCGAACCCATAAGCTTATGTAAAAGCTTGGGCCGTGGGTTGATGTTATGGGTGACGTGGGCTTTAGGCCCATTAAGCCTTATTTGAGCTTATTGGTTAAGTCAAATAAGCTTAATTTTTTGGCCCTTCCAAAAATAAGCTAGAGATAAGCAAATAAATAATAAAATGTTTACAAAGAAATAAGCTTGAGAAATATTTCTTATGTTTTCTATAATCATACGTGTACATATATGTATTGAACAAGTTCCAAAAAAATCAAACTAGCTCTCAAATAAGCTCATAACATAAGTCGAATAAAATGCTCAAAAGTACAAATATTATTACATGAAAATAACCACGATCATAAAACTATGATTTCCTTGTATTCATTTTTATAATTTTCAAACCATGTGTATACCCTTTTAGGGTTTATGTATTTTAAAAATCATTCTTTTTACAAATAAGTTGTACAACAAACATTTATGCATCAAGATGAGTAGAAAAGTACGAGTTATTTGAGGATTTGAAGACTTACAAAGAAAAATGATTTTTAGAGATGAACAAAGATCAAGAACAACCCAAACGTTGTTTGTTTTATACCCGAATGATCTTAAATGACCAAACCTTCAACTTGTCTTCAAATGTAAATGATCAAAGATGAAAAAAATGTATGGATTTATGTATGTTTGTGTTGGTTCGTGTGTTTTAGAGAGAGAGAGTACAAGAGAAAATGAAACTAGTATGTGTGTGAAGAATGAGAATGAAATGATAAACAAATGAACTTGTATACAAGATTTACACACACACACACACACACA
>BQNB010067556.1:0-34162 GCA_026074375.1 Tanacetum coccineum | reverse complement strand
CAGTCGCCATAGGGTGATATTGTGAGGTTCATGTGCGTTTTATCTTGGTTTTGATTCAGTTTATTTGTATTCTTAGGTCTCACGTTCGAAATCTTTAAAACATAAGTGTTTTGTGTTAAAAACCTTTAAGTTTGTGTTTTTAGGCATCATCTAGTCTAAGGATACTTAGTTGTACAAAAAGAATCAAGAAAAAACGTAAAAAGGTGTTTTTAGGTATTTTTTTGGTATTTTATTCGTGGCTCGTTTTTGCGGAATATGTATTAGTTTGAATCCTACGAAATACATTTATTCCGTGGAATATGTTACAGGTTTAAGTCTGCAAAATAAGTTTATTCTGCGGAATACGTTACAAGTTTAAGTCTACGAAATACGTATATTCTGCGGAATATGTTACAGGTTTAAGTCTGCAAAATAAGTTTATTCTGCGGAATACGTTACAAGTTTAAGTCTACGAAATACGTATATTCTGCGGAATATGTTACAGGTTTAAGTCTTCGAAATAAGCTTTATTCTACGAAATATGCACACAGGTTCATTCTGCGAAATACGCTTTATTATGCCAAATAAGACTTACTCTGCGAAATAAACACACACGTTCATTCTGCAAAATATGCTTTATTCTACGAAATAAGCATATAGTCTCATTCTGTGAAATAAGCAATTTTCCAGGAAACAGGTTATTTTCAACGGTTTGTCTTGCATTTGTAAAATCCCGCGAAATATCTAATTATTTTCTCGGGTTAATCAAGATTTGTAAAATCCCGTGAAATACCAATCTTAATCACCTTCAACAACAACACTTAACATAATTATCATTAATCACTGAATCGATCTAATCATTTCATTTCACACATCAAATAATTCAAGATGAGTTTGTCATTAGCAGAGAATGTAATTGTAGCAGGGGCTGACAATCTTCCCCCTATGCTTGACAAGACTATGTATAGTTCTTGGGCAAGTCGTATGATACTCTACATTAAAGGTAAGGAACACGGTTAGCTACTTATTGACTCGGTTCTCAATGGACCTTTTCAATATGGAATTGTTACAGTACCCGGTACTTTAACTACACCCATAATTATACATGCTAGAAGATATGATGAACTTACAGATGCTGAAAAGATTCGTGAAGCTTGTGACATAAAAGCAACGAACGTTGTTCTTTAAGGCTTACCACAAGATATTTACAATCTCATGAATCATCGTGAAGAGGCTAAAGACATTTGGGATAGAGTTAAATTACTCATTGAAGGTTCAGAGATCTCAATGCAGGAAAAAGAGTCAAAGTTGTATGATGAGTTTGACACGTGTACATCAGTGCCTGGAGAGACGATTCACTCGTATTACATGAGGTTTGCACAGCTAATCAATGACATGCACATTATTGGCATGACAATGAAACCCATTGATGCGTATTTTCTTTTAAATAATTATTTACTAAGTTTTAAATTTATAAAACTCGTTTCACCTTTACAAATGTACTAACGGGCAGAGAACCGATCGTGAGTAGTGTAGTTTATGGTAAATCCGAGGTCGTCCCAAGAGCTAAGGGCGGTCTAAATTTAAATTTAAATGGTTGTTACATTTTTAAAGTAGTTTTAGGAGATTAATTTGTAAGAGAATAAATGAGAAGAATACCAGGGTAGAAGGTATACCATTACTGAATTACCTCAAATGATTCTTGGCTTCCCTCTTGGTGCAATTTACCATTATGATAATCTAAGGCATCGCTAAACTAAGACGGACATCCTTGTTTCAGCCTATGATCCCTAGGTGGAATGGACCCTGTGAGGGGAATTAACCTATTCCTAGTTCACAGTGATTGATCCCTCTCGTGGTTTGATGTTGAGACAATTCGACTCAATAGTGTATCACGCTTAATACTATAGCTAGGTCCTATAGCAAGGGATCAGAATTGAACTACAATTAAACGGGTGCTGATGGTACAGAAATACTGAATTCTAGTCTTAAGATTAAGGGTCTGCGTTAAACCATCAATGTATATGGGTACTACAATTGGCGAATTGAGGACAACTGAGTGAAAAGGAAATTCTTACACTCAGAGTTCTCGCATCCTTAATTCAAAACCAAAATTGAGATCTTGAAACAAAAGCTTAATACAGACTATGATAATAATAACAAGAGAAATGGAGAAACCAAATGAAAGTAGAACAATAATGATATTAAGGAGAATTACACCATGTTTAGATCTAGGAGAGTGTGGGAAACATTGAGAAACGCTACAATTCCTAAAACTAGATTTGTCACACGTTACATGGCTCGTTCTTCTTTCCTTCTCTCACTAGTGTTTACTAAAAGTGTATTCTCCAAACCCTTGTGGGGGCTGTGTAATGGAGATATCTCAATTGAGCTGAAATGTGTTCCGTTTATAGACTTCGAGTTTGTTACGGCGTAACTTGTTAAAGGGTTACGCCGTAATCATGCTGACGAGGCTTTCCTTTTGATAGACAAATATCATGTTACGCCGTAATCTCATGCAAGGATTATGGAGTAATGCCGACTTAGCATAGTAGAAGCGTTGGCGTATATGGTTTACGCCGTAAAGTATGACTCAGCATCTTTACGTCGTAACCTTACGAGGAGGTTACAACGTAATATTCATAAACTGCTACCATTTGTCCATTTCGCATGCAAATACGTACAAATGCTTGTATTTCCTAAAATTAACACGAAAAACGATTAAGTACTACTATTAAGGTAAATACGTGATAATTATAAGCATTTATGCAGGGATTTTGACACCAAAAAGTATTACATATTTGATATTATCAAATATCCCCCCACTTGACTTCTGCTTGCCCTCAAGCAGAACCTGTTAAAATGATTTATAAAAAGATTTCTCTGATTTTACTCAAAGAAATAAATTCATAAAAGACCTATGCTAGAAAACATCAAAGCCAAGCACCTCAAGAAAAGGGGATCAAAATTCACTCAACTCTCAACTAGTTTAAGTGTTCCTTTATCGGGGTGATCGCTTCACAACACAGTCATAATATGTATCCTAGCATAAGCTTAGAAAGTACACAAATCTGCACCAGTTAGAGTTAGGGTCTAAACAATTCTTAAAGGAAACATGGGTGACATAACACATGTTTATTGGGTAATTTAAGGGTTAGGATAAACATGGGATACACATTTAATAGGTGTTAACACAAAACAAATAGTCATATATAATCAAAGGTATCCATAACTGGCTACTGTCCATCCATAGTCGAAGTCTTCAAGTGCGAAAACTTAATCATATCTTCACAGAGGGTTAGCTAATAATGAGATCTTGCGAGGCGTGCTAACCCATTCTTCATAACATCGGATGGCTTATAGTTGCACCATCCTCAAAATCACTAGGTGGCTTATAGTTGCACCACCATTATACTTAGTTGGTTTTATAACACGTAACCAACCTCAGGAGTTATCACATTAGGTGGCTTATAGTTGCACCACCTTTTTATTTTTTTATTTTTATTATACTCCTGGACATAAATAACATATCCCCCCACTTGAGATAAACAGTATCAAAAGTGACAATATTGGGAGGTCTTCTATGATCAAAATAATATGTCATCAATGAAAGTGCTAATCTTCAAACCATTTTTCTGAACCATGGACTTAGGTAGCCAGATATTTCAACACAAGGATAAATATAGACTACAGGGTTGGCTAAGGCGAAATGGTGTAACGAAACATATAGTATTGGGTGAAAACATAGATTGGCTCAACAAGGGTGATCTAGGGGTATTTTGCACTAATGATGAGTGCAACAAGAGGGTTTTTTTAACATGAGAGGTCGACAAGTCAGTGTAACACGTCGATAAACACATACATATAGGCTTATTTGGGTGAATTCCTAAATGTTTCCTTCTCGAACCATCTATTCCTGCTAATCAATTAGGTCTCGAAATGATGTACATGCCAAGTTCTAAAGTCTACAATACTACCCGCACACTCAATATTTTGGTGGATTTTTGTAATATGGATGAAAACGGATCATTAGGCTTAAACCTCACCAATAGAAATTTAGGGTAAATGTGCATTCGGCAAAGATTAATTCTAGTTCAGTAAGAAAAACATGTCAAAATTTTTAAAATTGGCACCATTTTTTAAATAAAACTATAAAATCAAAAGCAAGAATAGGTCAAATGATAATTCTACTCTCATCCCCTCCATTTGTTTTGTACAATGTCCTTATTGTATATTAAGGAAATGAAATTTAAAGATAAGAGTAGAATTAGGACGGAAGACTCCCCTGGATTTGTTTGTTATGAGGAAGAGACATCATGCTCTAAGTCATACTCCAAGTCTGCTTCCTTTCGAGTATATCAACTATCATAGCTAACTTTATACACTTTTTAGCTCTAAACTAGTCCGGTTTGCAATGCTTCCTCGCATCTTGTTTAGTATCCAAGCACCACCACATGTGCATAACCTGTATGGATACAAGAAAGACTAATACAAAAGAAATATAAATCTAATTATAAGCATAATTGCACGGAAATTGATACATGATGATAATACAAGAAATACAATCTAACTAACTTTCATAAGGAATCACGGTTGAACATTTAGCGTATACAACAAGGCCTTTTTTATAACTACTGGTGGCTCCAAGTGAGAGTGAAGTCTCGTGAGGGTTTCCAGAGAACAAACCTACAAAGTTCATTTACCAATATACATGGTTTTTTAAAATTTCAAACAATTTAATAGTTGCAGGAAGGGATTACGACGTAACCATAGAATGAGTTACGCCGTAATGATTTGGTTGCCAATTTTTGAAAATTTTATTTTGATAAGTTACGCGCTAATCATCAGAAAAAGATTACGAGTAATTACATTGATTATGCCGTAACTATAAGAGTTACGCCGGTAACTAGTTATAATCAGCATAATCGATAGAACTCAAATACAATCAAGTCCGCCGCCTCGTCAACTCACGCTCATCTCCCACTCCCTTTGCAGTTAGCCACTCATCGCACCCCTCACAACCCAACTCATTCACGACCAATACACCACACAAACCCACTCTACTAACACACACCATAAATGTCAATGTATTAACAAACCAACAATAAACAAACGCAAGGCATTGGTTCCCTCCCGAAGTTAGCGCTTGTTTTTGTATGAGAGTCTCTACGCTTGACTCCACCTTATTTTACTAGGTAATCAGGTTGTACTCCCTCGCTTGGTATCAAGTGTGGGTGGAAGTAGCAATAGACACCATTCGGGTGCTAAAACTGGCTACTGATATGCGAAAATGTCAAAATAGAAAATTCAACCCACCTGAGTTATAATATACCTATTATACCTTACATAGTCTTATGGTTATTGAACACTCCACATACGGGACTCAATGATGTAATGAGTATGGAACTGAAAGGCCTCGGGTTTGTGATGATTGAAACAATGAACCTCGCTATATTAAATTTGACTCAAGATCTTTAGCAGCCTCCTCGTCAACCATGGTAACATTCACGATCTTGTCATCGAATTCTTCCAAAAGTTCATCCAAATTTGACTTAGTAGCCGATGCTACATAGTCATCATTAGGTGGTGTGGTGTGGATGGGTTGTGGGATCAAAGGTTGTATTACTTCATCCATTTCATCAGGGACGTTAGGCATGAAAAATTGCCTCATTCGTTCAACATCCTCGAACGTAATATCCCAAATATCATAAGTATCCCCATCATTATCATCTTCCACCTCAGCCTCCTCTTTTTCTAAGTTAACATCCTGTTCACAAATACTAGAAAATTCATTAGTAGCAGAAAAAAGGAAAGTTAAGATGATTACCGATTTCATGGTTCCTATCCCTAGATGTGTCAATGTCACACCCATTCTGAACTTTCTCTTGCCCCATCCGCTTTAGGTTTTCAGCTCCTAATATGAATAAATCATCCAAGATCTCATCAAAATCGAAATCCTTCTTATCTACAGGAGTGTTAGATGTGTTTGGTGGTTTAGCGAAAAACCAGGGTGTGAAACTACAAGAGTGATCATTTAGTAGATTTTTATTTTTTCTAGCAATGTACAGATTATATTATGCTATTGTCATGCTATCAATGTCCACTTTATTGCTCGTATTAAGAGATTCATAACCACGTTCGTTATGTGGTAGGGAGGGTCGGAAACAAGGAAGTATGGAAGGTAACGCGTAATATTTGTTGAGCAGTGCGTCCTCATAGTAGTGCGAAAAATCCAAAGTCACACTCTTGTCACGGTGAGAAGAGTTAAATTCCGCCCCTTTATACCTTGTTGGACTATTTTTGGATCGGGCATTATCCCATAATCGCCTTTCTTTTTTAGCTTCATACTCACGGTACTCGTCAAGCGTCATGTTTTCAATATCAGGCTCCATTTCCATGATTCCTGAAAATTAAACACAAGATACGAGTAGATTGTGCTCTTACAAGAAAGTAAACGTACTGAAATAAAATATATACAAAACTCAAACTTAAAACCTAATTAGCTCCCCGGCAGCGGCGCCAAAAACTTGATGCGTATTTTCTTTTAAATAATTATTTACCAAGTTTTAAATTTATAAAACTCGTGTCACCTTTACAAATGCACTAACGGGTAGAGACCCGATCGTGAGTAGTGTAGTTTATGGTAAATCTGAGGTCGTCCCAAGAGCTAAGGGCGGTCTAAATATGAGTTTAGATGGTTGTCACGTTTTTAAAGTAGTTTTAGAAGATTAATTTATAAGAGAATAAATGAGAGGAATACTAGGGTAGAAGGTATACCATTACTGAATTACCTCAAATGATTCTCGGCTTCCCTCTTGGTGCAATTTACCATTATGATAATCTGAGGCATTGCTAAACTAAGACGGACAACCTTGTTTCAACCTATGATCCCTAGGTAGAATGGACCCTGCGAGGGGAATTAACCTATTCCTAGTTCACAATGATTGATCCCTCTCGTGGTTTGACGTTTGGATAATTCGACTCAATAGTGTATCATGCCTAATACTATAGCTAGGTCCTATAGCAAGGGATCAAAATTGAACTACAATCAAACGGGTGTTGATGGTGCAGAAATACTGAATTTCGGTCTTAAGATTAAGTGTATGGGTCAAACCAACAATGTATATGGGTACTACAATTGGCGAATTGAGGACAACTGAGTGAAGAGGAAATTCTTACACTCAGAGTTCTCGCATCCTTAATTCAAAACCAAAATTGAGATCCTGAAACAAAAGCTTAATACAGACTATGATAATAATAACAAGAGAAGTGGAGAAACCAAATGAAAGTAGATCAATAATGATATTAAGGAGAATTACACCATGTTTAGATCTAGGAGAATGCATGAAACATTGAGAAACACTACAATTCCTAAAACTAGATTTGTCACACGTTACATGGCTCGTTCTTCCTTCCTTCTCTCACTAGTGTTTACTGAAAGTATATTCTCCAAACCCTTATGGGGGTTATGTAATGGAGATATCTTAATTGAGCTGAAATGTGTTCCTTTTATAGACTTCGAGTTTGTAACGGTGTAACTTGTTAAAGGGTTATGCCGTAATCGTGCTGACGAGGCTTTCCTTTTGATAGACAAATATCATGTTACGTCGTAATCTCATGCAAGGATTACGATGTAATGCTGACACAGCATAGTAGAAGCATTGACGTGTATGGTTTACGCCGTAAAGTATGACTCAACATCTTTACGTCATAACCTTACGAGGAGGTTACGGCGTAAATTCTCAAAACTCTACCATTTTGCCATTATTGAGATCAAGCAAATCAGACAAAAGCTTTATTATCCTGAAATTAACACGAAAAATGATTAATTAAGGTATATTAAGGGATAAATACAATATAAATTTATAAGACATTCATACAAGTAATAAAATAAACTGTTAATTACTCAGGGGAATTGACAACAAAAAGTATTAAATAATATAGATGTTATCACCCATATCAAATCAATACAAAGTTATCACAACAACTTACCAGCTTGAAAATGGAGCAAATTATATAAAATTTAAAATTAGCCAAAGATTTGCATAGCATCAACTTTGATAACTTGTATGCTCACTTAAGGAAACATAAAGCTCATCCAAATCCTCTTGCTTTGGTGGCTAAAACATACATTCCATGCTCCAACATTATACCAATCAGACTCATTATCATCAATATCAGCCTACACCATATTAACACCAGACAGTATTACTCATCTCACATACACAACAGTTTCATCTCTCATACCACAACAGTTAAGGAACATTTCATTGATTGAGCAACAACCATATCAAGCACAAGTTTCAAATTAGTCAGCAGTGGTTCAACAACAATCCTACCAAGCACCGAATGTTTATCAATCACCACAAGCATCATATACACCAATGGATTCATGACTTGTTGTCCCATCATTTCTACCATATGATGATCCAATTGCCAGTCTCAACAAGGCAATGGCTTTCATTTACATGGCTTTTACTTCTCGGTACCCACCAACCAACAACAAGCTTCAAACCTCGTCTAACCCAAGAAATCAAGCAACTATTCAAGATGGAAGAGTTACAGTCCAGGGAAGACAAAATCAGGGGTATGCAGGAAATGGTAGAAGGAGTAATGCCACAGCTACATGGGTGAACAGATTTGGAGGGACGAACACAACAACTCAGGCAAAGGTCATTAGGTGTTACAACTGTCAAGAAGAAGGCCACATGGCAAGACAGTGTACTAAACCTAAATGACCAAGGAATTTAGCATGGTTCAAAGAGCAGGTGATGCTTGCTGAAGCACTAGAATCTGGGATGGACTCGGATGAAGAACATATGGCATTTTTGGCAGATAATGAGGAGTCTGTGATCACAGCACAAACGTCTCAGGAAATTCCTACTCCAGCAGCTTTTCAGACTGACGACCTTAATGTATTTGATTCTAATTGTGATGAAGCTCCATCTGCAAGTGTTGTTCTGATGGCTAAGCTTTCAACCTTTGATTCTGCAGCTCTCTTTGAGGTACCAAACCATGACATTTATCCTGATAATAAGATAACTGATCAAAGTGTGCAAGAAATACAGTATTTTGAACAACCAGTTTTCAATAATGATACATATATTGATATATCAAATGATAGCAATATGATTTCATATGATCAATATCTAAAAGAAACTGAAACTATGGTTGTTTAAGACACTTCTGATTCTGCACAACAAGATGCGTTAATAATGTCTGTGATTGAAGAGATGACTAATCAAGTGGCTAAATGCAATAAGGTTGATAAAGAAAATAAGATCATAAATGAGTCATTAAGTGCTGAGCTTGAAAGATATAAAGAACAAATCAAACTTTTTGAAGAAAGACAGAAATAGAGAGAAGTTTATTGATAGTAAATTACGAAAGGTTATTGTTGACAAAAATGCAAAGGTCTCGGATTTTGAAAGTCAAATTCACTCATTCAAACTACAACTTAATGCAACCGTTGAAAGTGATAAGACTTTATCATCAACGGTTGATGTTTTGAAATTGGACTCTAAGGCAAAAGAGGATAAATATATTGATGAGATCATTGCATTAGAAAAGAAAAACAAAGCTTTAGACAATGTGGTTTATAAAATGGGTCAATCAACGCAAACTATGCATATGTTGACAAAACCTCAGGTTTTTTACGATGAATGTCATAAAACTGCACTCGGTTATCAAAATCCTTTATATCTAACTCAAGATCAACGCAAAGTACCTGCTCTATATTATGGAAATACGATTTTTAAAAAGCATGATACCTTATCTGTCATTGACACTGAAGAAACATTAGAAAAGGCTGAAGAGAGTAAATTAAAGATGCTTGCTAAACAAAATGATCCGACTGCAAAAGAAAAGAAAGTTAATATTGCACCCATAGATTATGTTGCATTGAATAAATTGTCTGAACATTTTGTGAAGTGTTAGGATTAAAAGCCTTCTTGAAGTTACTGCTGCTAAGGTTTGTGTTACTGCTGCTAAGCAAAAGTTAGTGTTGTTTATTAACTTTAATGAAAAATATGCTAAGTAGTTAGTGCTGCTAGTATAAAGTTAGTACTGCTAGTTCATAGTTACTACTGTTAGTATATATTAGTATATATTAGTACAACAAGAAAAAGTTAGTACTCTGGCAAGTGTTAAAGTTAGTACATAGGCTGTTGAAGATTGAAGAAATATTCTAATAGTTACTACTATACTTGCTTGTACACAGTTAATGCTGCTGGTGTATAAGTTACTACTGTTGGTGTTAAAAGTTAATGCTGCTAGTATAAACGTTACAACTGCTTAAAGATTAAGTCTGCTGAAAGAGTTTCTACTGTCAGAAGAGAATGAATAAAGACAGAAGAAAGGATAAAGATTGATTAGAGATCAAGATTACTTACGTGATAAGTATTAGTTATTTATAGAACAGATCATAAAGAATATTCTATATCTTAGGAATATATTGTAAATCGACTAGGACTCCTTGGTGTATAAAAGGAGGTCATAGGGCATAGAGTTTGATATCATCTTTTTTTTGTTTTTGATTTTGTTATAGCTTCAAGGTTTTGTAACCCTAATACTAGGAGAGTATTCGTATTATTTGTAATAATAATATTGGAGCTTTTATTGTTGAATTATATTGTCTTGTGTTACTGTTTCATTAAGAATTATTCTAATATTAAAGATTATATTCCGCATAATCTTTAATACATATCACATAAAGTTTCTACTAATAGTTGTGATTAGATTTATCTAAATATAACTAAACCTTAAACAAGCTTAAGAAAATGATCTATAGAAGAGTATCGCAACAAAAGGTATCCTAAGTGGGATCAACAAGTGGTATCAGAGCTTGTTAAGAAGCTTTGAATAAGAAGAACCTATTTGAATATACAAGATCTCTTTGCTAGAAGATATGGATTCAGAATCTGCACATATGGTGGCTGCATCCAAGGTTCCAATGCTCAAACCTGGTAAGTTTGAGATCTGGAGGATGAGGATAGAACAATACATCCAGATGATTGACTATGCTCTATGGGAGGTCATAGAGAATAGAAACTCTGCACCAAAAACAATAGTTGTGGAAGGTGTTGAAAAGTAATACCTCCTACAACTGTTAAAGAGAAGGCTTAGAAGAGATTAGAGGTGAAGGCCAGAAGCACTTTGATGATGGGCATTCCTAATGAACATCAATTAAAGTTTAACTCAATCAAGGATGCGAAGTCACTGTTAGAAGCTATTGAAAAGATATTTGGAGGTAATGCTGCTACAAAGAAAACTCAAAGAAATCTCTTAAAGCAGCAGTATGAAATCTTCTCTGCTCCTAGCTCAGAGGCCCTTGATCACACTTTTGATAGGCTTCAAAAGCTTGTGAGTTAGCTGGAGATTTTGGGTGAAAACTTTCACAAGAAGATGTGAACCAGAAGTTGTTAAGAAGTTTGTCATCAGAATGGAACACACATGCTGTTGTGTGGAGGAATAAGCCTAAATTAGAGACAATGAGCATGGATGATCTCTATAACAATCTCAAAGTATATGAACCAGAAGTCAAAGGGACATCAAGCTCAAGTACAAGCACACAAAACATGGCTTTTGTGTCCTTTAACAACTCTGGCAGCACTAATGAAGCAGTTAATACTATCCATGGAGTTTCTGCTGCTAGCACTCAAGTTAGTGCTGCTAACTCCACAAATGTTAATAACTTGAGTGATGCTGTGATCTGTGCATTCTTTTCTAGTCAACCAAACAATCCTCAACTTACAAATGAGGATTTACAACAACTCCATCCAGATGACTTGGAAGAGATAGATTTGAGATGGCAGATAGCTATGTTGACTATGAGAGCTAGAAGGTTCCTGAAGAATACAGGAAGGAGGATTACTGTAAATGGCAATGAGTTCATTGGTTTTGATAAATCCAAGGTGGAGTGCTACAACTGCCACAAGAGGGGATACTTTGCTAGGAAGTGCAGAGCTCCAAGGAACCAAGACTACAAGAATAAGGAAAGCACAAGAAGGATTATGCATGTGGAAACATCTACTTCCACAACTTTAGTATCATGTGATGGTCTTGGTGGTTATGACTGGAGTGATCAAGCAGAGGAAGGACTAACAAATTATGCACTCATCGCCTATTGTTAGCCTTAAAATATTGAGTCGAACAAGGAAGTTCGTTCATTAATTATATTAGGTCTCGGTCATTAATTAATTATACGTTGTAATAGGTTAGACGGATAAACGGGCTCTTTATGTAATCTAATCGGTCACGTGTATCGGGCGAAATCCCAAGTAATCCTAAGCCCGGCCCATAGAAAGCCCATAGGCATGCAAGCCTTATGGTCTAGTATATATACCATTTTCCTCTATGGAAAATGGTGTTGATTCTCATTTGTATTTTTCACATTTGCAAGAATTCAGCCAACTCTTTTTTCCTCTCTACATTTCTCTCTCTAACTTCTCTCTAAAATTTCTTCCATATTTTATCTTCTCATCTTATTTTTCTTGTATCGATAATGATGTGAAGGTGATTTTGGGTTACGACATTTGGTATCACTCGCCACGGGTGGGTTTAGTGGTTTTGTTGTGGTGACTTCGAGCTTATTGTTTCGGTTTTATTGGTTTTGTTTTTTTTATCCGTAATTCATACATTCAAAATGTATCACAACAAATAAAAAAAAACGTTTTTTTTTGTCATTTTACTTTGTTTAAGGTTGTTGGTGTTTTTGGGATCAAATCACTCTCTTGTTGTGTTTCTTTAAAAATAAAAAACATATATGTTGGTGTTAGATAGTTAAGGAAGAATAATGTTGTCTCAAACTAAGATTGATAAAGATAATGTATGCCTTTAGTTTTGTTAAGATAGACTTTGTTAAAGCAATTAAAAACAAACCAAAACTGATAGGAAAACTTGCTTAAACAAGTTGAGCCACATTAGGTAAATACTCACTTGTCTAGGGGCGCAATCATATGAAACGCTGTTGTTGTGGTGGGAGCAGTGCGAGGGTGGATGGGGAGGTTGGGGGTTATTTGAGGGGGGGGGGGGGGAGTTGGGGGGGGTGATGGTTGGGGGTAGGATTGGGATTGGGGGTGGTTTTGGGGGGGGGGGGGGAGGGGGGGTGGGGGGGGGGGGTGTGTTGGGGGGGGTGGGGTGGGGGGAGGGGGGGGGGGGAGTTTTGGTGGGGGGGGTTGGGGGGGGGGTGGGGGGGGGGGGGGGGGGGGTTTGGGGGGGGGGGGGGGGGGGGGGGGGGGGGGGGATGGGGGGATGGGGTTGGGTGGGGGGGGGGGTGTTTTGGGGGGGGGGGGGGGGGGGGGGGAGGGGGGTGGTGGGTTTTTTGTGGGTGGTTTTTTTTTTGTTTTTTTGGGGTGGGGGGGAGAAGGGTAGGTAGGGGGTGGGGGGGGGGGGGGGGGGGGGGTTAGGGGGGGGGGGCGGATGGGAGGGTTCGGGGGGGGGGGGGGGGGGGTGGGAGGGGGGGAGGGGGTATAGGAGGGGTGAGGGGGTGGTACGGGGAAGGGAGTGTGTGTGGGGGGGCGGGGGGGGGTGGGGGGGTTGGGCGTGAGGGGGGGATGGTGTGGTGGGGGAGGGGGGGTTGTGGGGGGGGGGGTAGGGGGGGGGTTTTTGGGAGGGGGGGTGGTGGGGGGGTTGTTTGGGTTTTTTTTTATTTGTTTTTTTGGGGTAAAGGGGTATTGGGGGAGTTGGGGAATGGGGGGGGGCGGGGGGGGGGGGCAAGGCGGGAGGGAGGGGGGGGGGGGGGGGGGGTTGGGGGGGGGGGTAGGGAGGAAGGGGGTGAACGGGGGGGGGGGGGGGGGTTGGGGAGGGGCGGGGGGGTGGGGGGGTGGGGGGGGGAGCGGGGGGGGGGGGGTGGGGGGATCGGGGGGGGGGGGAGGTTGCTTTTTCGGGGGGGGGGGGGCGTAACTAGGGGGGGGGGGGGGGGGGACTTGGGGGGGGGGTATATAAAGGGGGGGTGGGGGGGGGGTTGTAAATTAAAATGGAGGGTATGGGGGTGTCGGTTGGGAGGGTGCTGGATGGGGGGGGGGGGGGGGGGGGGGGGAGAAGGGGGAGGGTGGGGGGGGACGGGGGGGGGTGGTTTTAATAAAAATAATGGGTGGGTTTGTTTTGTTGGGGATTGGGTCTTTGTTGTAAGCTGACGGGGGGAGGAAGAAGCTAGAAATAGCTCAAAAAGAAAAAGATGGAATTCAATTTAATGTAAATAAATTTGAGAATGCATCTAAAAGGTTAGATAAGCTTATAGACAGTCAGATTGTAGACAACTGCAAGAAAGGTTTAGGCTATAATGCAGTTCCACCTCCCTATACAGGAAATTTTATGCCTCCAACACCTGACTTATCATTTACTGGTTTAGAAGAGTTTACAAGTGAGTCTGTAGTTATTAAGCCTGTAGTTGAGAATAGTGAAGCTAAGGCTAGTGAAGCAATGCCTAAAGCAGTTAGAAAGAATAATGGTGCTCCAATTCTTGAGGATTGGGTGTCTGATAGTGAGGAAGAACATGTGCCTCAGGCTAAGATTGAAAAGAAAACAGTTAAGTCTAGTTTTGCTAAGATAAAGTTTGTCAAACCTAAACAGCAAGAAAAGACTGCTAGAAAAATTGTTAATCATGTTAAGCAAAATAGACAAAACACTCATACTCCTAGAGGCAATCAAAGAAACTGGAATAATATGATGTCTTAAAGATTAGAAAGTAATTTTGAGATGTTTAACAAAGCTTGTTATGTGTGTGGAAGTTTTGATCACTTGCAGGTTGATTGTAATTATCAAAGGGTGGTAAAACCTGTTTGGAACAATGCTAAAAGGGTGAATCATCAGAATTTTGCCAAAAAGACTCACCCCTGCCCTAAAAAGAACATGGTTCCAAGAGCAGTACTAATGAAGTCTGGCTTAGTATCAGTTAATACTGCTAGACAAGTTAATGCTGCTCACTCAAAAACAACAGTGAATGCTGCTAGACCAAAGTCACATTTTTCTAAAATAGCACATTCAATTGTTAAGAGGCCCATTCACAAGAAAACAACATTTAAAAACAGTAATTTTAATCAGAGGGTTAATACTGTTAAGGATAAAAATGTTAATGCTGCTAGGCCAAAAGCAGTAGTTAATGCTGCTAGGCCAAAAGCAGTAGTTAATGCTGTTAAGGGAAATAATGTTAATGCTGTTAAGGCCTCAGCTTGTTGGGTTTGGAAACCAAAGACTAAAGTTTTAGACCATGTTTCTAAACACAACAGTGCATCAATCACCCTAAAGAAGTTTGATTATGTTGATGCACAAGGCAGATCCAAGTCAGTGATGGCTTGGGTCCCCAAAAGAAACTGATTTTCTTATCTAATGTGCAGGGCAATCCACAAATGGATTTACAGGATCAAGGAGTGATTGATAGTGGATGCTCAAGGCACATGACAGGGAACATGTCCTATCTTACAGACTATGAAGAGATAGATGGAGGATATGTTGCTTTTGGAGGGAACCCCAAAGGAGGGAAAATCACAGGAAAAGGTACCATTAAAACTGGTAATCTAGATTTTGAAAATGTGTATTTTGTGAGAGAGTTAAAGTTTAATCTCTTTAGTGTCTCACAAATGTGTGATAAAAAGAATAGTGTTCTTTTTAATGACACTGAATGTATTGTTTTATCTCCAAACTTTAAGTTAATTGATGAAAGTCAAGTTTTACTTAGAGTTCCTAGAAAGAACAATATGTATAGTGTTGATTTAAAGAACATAGTTCCTAAAGGAGGTTTAACTTGCCTTTTTGCAAAAGCCACATCTGATGAATCTAAACTTTGGCATAGAAGGTTAGGTCACTTAAATTTTAAAACCATAAATAAATTGGTTAAGGGAAATCTTGTAAGAGGTTTACCTTCCAAACTTTTTAAAAATGATGAAACATGTGTTGCTTGTCAAAAGGGAAAGCAACACAGAGCCTCTTGTAAGTCCAAAACAGAGAACTCAATTAGTCTTTCTTTACATTTGTTACATATGGATTTGATTGGACCAACATTTGTAAAAAGCCTTATGAAGAAAATATATTGCCTAGTTATCACAAATGATTATAGTAGGTTTACATGGGTTTTCTTTCTAGTTACTAAGGATGAGACTAGTGGCATTCTTAAGTCCTTTATAATTGGAATAGAAAATCTAGTAGATCACAAGGTTAAGGTGATTAGATGTGATAATAGGACTGAGTTCAAGAATAAAGAGATGAATCAGTTTTGTAAAAAGAAAGGTATTTTGAGACAATATAGTGTAACTAGAACTCCTCAACAAAATGAAGTTGCTGAGAGTAGAAATAGAACATTAATCGAAGCTGCTAGGACTATGCTAGCTGATTCTAAGTTACCAACTATCTTTTGGGCAGAAGCAGTTAATACTGCTTGCTATGTACAGAATAGAGTGTTAGTAGTTAAGCCTCATAACAAGACCCCATATGAACTTTTTCATGGTAGAACACCAACTTTAAGTTTTATGAGACCATTTCGGTGTCCTGTTACCATTCTCAATACCATATATCATTTAGGAAGATTTAATGGTAAGGCTGATGAAGGTTTCTTTCTTAGATACTCTTTAAATAGTAAAGCCTTTAGAGTATTTAATAGTAGGACAAGGATAGTGGAAGAAAACTTGCATATTAGGTTTAGTGAGAGTACAACTAATGTTGCAGGAAGTGGACCAGATTGGTTATTTGATATTGATGCACTAACAAGAACAATGAATTATAAGCTAATTGTTGCAGGCACACAGTCTAATGGTTTTGCAGGTACAAAAGCAAGTGAAGCTAGAAAGGAGACAGAACATGTCAAAGATTACATTTTGCTACCATTATGGACTACTAATCCACCATTTTCCCAAGATCCAAAGAGTTCTCATGATAATGGATCTAAACCTTCAGGTGATGTTGAAAAGAAGGTTGATGAAGATCCAAGAAAAGATAGTGAAAGTAATGATCAAGAGAAGGAAGATAATGTTAATAGCACTAACAATGTTAATGCTGCTAGCACAAATGAAGTTAATGCTATTGGTGGAAAAACAAGCATTGAACTTCCAGTTGATCCAAATATGCCTGCTTTGGAAGATTATAGCATATTTGACCTCTCAAGTGATGATCAAGATAATGATGTAGAGGCTGACATGAACAATTTGAATACAACAATCCAAGTCAGTCCTAATCCAACTACAAGAATTCATAAAGATCATCCTCTTGATCAAGTGATTGGAGATTTGCAATCAGCTACACAAACAAGAAAGATGTCAAAGAATTTGAAGGAACATGGGTTTGTTAGTACTATTCAACAAAGAACAAACCATAAAGACCTTCAAAACTGCTTGTTTGCTTGCTTTTTATCACAAAAATTGCTTGTTTTTCTGCTTCTTATCACAAGTAGAACCCAAGAAGGTAATCCAAGCATTGCAAGATCCAAGCTGGATAGAAGCTATGCAGGATGAGCTTCTATAATTTAAATTACAAAAGGTTTGGACCTTGGTGGATTTACCAAATGGCAAAAGGCCCATAGGTACTAAATGGGTCTTCAGGAATAAAAAGGATGAAAGAGGAATTGTGATTAAAAATAAAGCAATATTGGTTGCTCAATGGTACACACAAGAAGAAAGGATTGACTATGATGAAGTCTTTGCCCATGTTGCAAGAATTGAAGCAATGAGGCTCTTTTTAGCTTATGCCTCATTTAAAGACTTTGTGGTGTACCAGATGGATGTCAAGAGTGCTTTTCTTTATGGTAACATTGAAAAGGAAGTCTATGTTTGTCAACCACCAAGATTTGAAGATCCAAACTTCCCTGATAGAGTATACAAAGTAGAAAAGGTACTTTATGGACTACATTAAGCTCCTAGAGCTTGGTATGAAACATTATCAACTTATTTGTTAGATAATAGGTTTTAGAGAGGAAAGATAGACAAGACTTTGTTTATCAGAAAGGATAAAGGTGATATTCTATTAGTTCAAGTGTATGTAGATGATATCATTTTTGGCTCTACAAAGAAGTCATTATGCACTGAGTTTGAGAAGATGATGCATAAGAAGTTTTAGATGAGTTCTATGGGTGAACTCACATTCTTCTTAGGACTACAAGTAAAGCTGAAGGAGGATGGGATTTTTATCAGTCAAGACAAGTATGTGAACCTGATATTTTGTAAGAAAATTGGTTTATTCTAATGTCAAGACCAGCAAACACACCTAACCTATGGAAACTCCAAAATCATATGCTCAGAGGATAAATATGGTTAAATCAGTAGATGTTCATTTATATAGAATCAATGATTGGTTCCATTAATGTAATCTTTACTTCTTCAGACAGATATTATGTTTGCAGTGTGTGCCTGTGCAAGATACCATGTCAACCTAAAGGTTTCACATCTTCATGCTGTAAAAATGATCTTTAGGTACTTAAAATGTCAACCAAAATTGGGTATTTGGTTTCTAAAAGATTCTCCTTTTGATTTGGTACCATACACTAATAGTGATTATGCTAGAGCAAGGTTGGATAGGAAGTCTACAACAGGAGGTTGTCAATTCCTTGGAAATGGATTAATATCATGTCAATGCAAGAAACAGACTCTGGTTGCAAATTCCATAACAAAAGCTGAATATGTGGTTGCTTCAAGTTGTTGTGGACAAGTGCTTTGGATTCAGAATAACTACTTGATTATGGGTATAATTTTATACATACCAAGATCTTTATTGACAATTACAGTACTATTTGCATAATTAAAAATCCTATTTTTCATTCAAAAACAAAGCATATAGAGATTAGATATCATTTTATTAGGGATTGCAATGAAAAGAAGTTGATTCAAATGGTCAAAATACATACTAATAAGAATGTTGCAGATTTACTTACAAAAGCTTTTGAAGTGAGTAGGTTTCAATATTTGATTGCTAGTATTGGAATGCTAAATCCTTAAAATATTTTATCTCTTTATGTTTTTGTAGAGTTTTGTATGAATTAGTATTGTTATTCATGTCATTAAAAGTTTTTGCTATTAAGTATAATTAGTGTTGCTAGTTATAATAAATACTGCTGAGTTTCTACTATTAGTTATACTTAATACTGTTAGGTATAATTAATATTGTGATTATTGTGAAAATTGCTATGGGTTGTGTTTTCTTGGTTTTTGGACTACCATTTTGCAGAAAAAGCAAAGAAAAGTGTTAGATTGATGATGGAAAAGCTGGTTATTAGAGAATATAGACAGAGAGTTTTGGTGAGAAAAAGAATTGAGAGAAGTGGTGAGTTGAAAAACAGAAAGAGAGTTAAATATATTAAAAACAGTCAGAGTGATTTGGTGAGTAAAAGAATTGAGAGAAGTGGTGAGTTGAAAAACAGAAAGAGAGTTGAATATATTAAAAACAGACATAGTGTTTGGAATGGAATTGGAGTTAATGCTGGTGACTCAAAGTTAATGCTGCTAGGCATAAATTTAATACTGCTGGTAAAAGTTAATGTTGTTACGCATAAACTTACTACTGCTGGTGAAAGTTAATGCTGCTAGGCATAAACTTAATACTGCTGGTAAAAGTTAATGCTGTTACGCATAAACTTACTACTGCTGGTGAAAATTAATGCTGCTAGGCATAACTTACTACTGTTGGGCGAAAGTTAATGTTGTTGAGGGTATTTTCAGAAATACTTTGATTAAGGGTTTCAATCACTCATTTATTCAATTTGATTCACTTATATACTCTCTAATCACAAACCCTAACTCAATTTTATCATTCATCATCAAAACCCAACACAAATGGCAGATCTAAAGTTTGCAGATACTCACAATTTAGTCGCTCCTAAAACCATTCTTTTCCCAACAATGTAAATTTCTAAATTCAAACATCTTTTATAGATTTCCTAAGTCCTAAGACTACTGCATGGAATTAGTAGTAGTACTAGGCATCATGCCCATTATCTGTTTAGCTACAAACCAAAGTTTAATTTTTAAAATTATTTTGAAATATGAATAAAACTATGGATAATTTATCTAGCAAATTTTTGATGTAATCTAAGGTTGTACAATATTTTTGGATAACTACATGATGGAGATGTCAAATCATAAGAAGAATTTATATTGACCCTCCCACACTAAAAAATATATTTGGAAATATGAGAAGGTAGGCAAAGGTTTTTCTGGTAAGTAAACGACCTTAATTTCAAACAATGGTGGTACAAAACCAATCACAATTGGGTGAAGGTTCAGCAATTCTAACTGATCCCCATCACACACCCACCATTATTCAATCATCAACTCAACCAGAAAAGACACAAAAACCTAAGAAGCCTAAAAGAAAGGACACTCAAGTACCTCAGCCTAGTGATCCTATTGAGAATGTTGCAGATGAGGCTGTCTGTTAGGAATATTGTAATAGTTAGTTACTACTAGTAGGTATGTAGTTCCTACTGGTAGAGTATAAGTTCTTACTGGTAGGTATGTAGTTCCTACTGGTATGAAACTTATTGTTAGTGTCTGGCAGACCAAATATGGTTCCTGCTGGTAGAACAATAGTTAGTCCTTGTAGTATTATATTTGGTCCGGGTTAGTAGTATAGTTAGTTAGTGATATGCTTGAGCTATCTTAGGAAATGATAGTGCATATCTCTTTGACCCGTTTTGTGTAACAGACATTTAGGGTTTCAGTAGTATATAAGAAACCCAACCCACGACCATAGTGGTAACAACAAATCTGAAAAACATAATTCTCCTTGTTAATTAATAGAAATCCATAGAAGGATCTTTTAGTTTAATAGTCTTATTCTTCTTATAGGCTTTGTCTAATTTCCGCATAGACATTAGCTTTTCTAAGCAAGAGTCTCTCTTGTGTTTAGCTTGTGATTACATAGGCTATTCACCATCCTTAACAAGCAGTAAAGATCTATCTAGAGTGGGATCTAACAAGTGGTATCAGAGCTTTTTGAGAGTCTCTAGATAAGAAGAACACGAGATCTGACTTCATAGAACTTACACACATCCAAAAACAACCAATATCCCTACACACAACCATTTTCAAATGTCTGACCTGATATATGATGCTTCTGATATTAATAAGGGACAATGCTCAATGCTCAACCACAACAACAGCAAAACATTCAACCTCAAATCATCACCACTGTCTCAAACAACAATGTAAAGTTTCCTTATTTGAAGAAGGATGAGTATGAGGTCTGGGTTATGAAGATGGAATACTAGATCATAAACAATGATATGAATATCTGGAAGGTGATTCAAAATGGAAACAACTTAAAAAGGACTGGAAGAGATCATGATGGAAGGGTTATTATTCTTCCCCCAACGACTGCAGATGAACACATTGCTGTTCAGAGGGAATCAAAGGCAAGAACTACCTTGCTTCAGTCTATTCCTGATGATCATATGGCCTGAAATCCAGTTATAATGGATGAATGCAAGGGATATATGGAATGCATTCAAAGCTAGGTTTGGTGGAAATGCCGAATCAAAAAAGATGAGAAAGTCCATGCTAAAGCAAGAATTCTCAGAGTTCAGAATTAGTGAATCAGAGGGATTGCACAAAGGGTATGACAGGATGCAAAAGATTCTCAGTCAGCTTAACCAACTCAAGGCCAAGCCTGATGATGAAGACATCAATCTTAAGTTTCTTAGAGGTTTTCCTTCATCTTGGTTACAGGTGGCTTTGACCTTAAAAACCAAAAGTAGACTTGAACTTATTTCTTTTGATGATTTGTACTACAAGTTGAAAGACCTCTTAAGATAGATATCAAAGGATATTCTACTCATTCCTCAAGTCAATCTCCAAGCCATTCTGCATTTGTTAGTACTACTAGTACTAGCAAAAAGATGTCATATGCAGAAAGCCCAAGCTTCTCCTCATCTACTACTTACTCTGCTCCATCAAGTTCTAAAGCTAGATCTCACATTCCAAGTAATTGCTTCAAGTTTTCTTCACCTCTTGTAGCTAAAAGTGAACCAGAACAACAAGTAGCTATGAAGATTTGTAAGCAGATAGACAAATTGGACTTAGAAAGAGATGATTATCAAATGGCAAATGGCTAGTTAATCATCAGGGTGAATAAGTTCTAAGAAAAAGGCTGTAAGAAGATTGAGTTTTGATAAGAAAGAAACTGTTAGGTTTAACAAGAAAGCATTTAGATGCTATACGTGCTTTGCAAAAAGGCACTTTACAAAAATGCAGAGCAAAAGGGGGAAATGAAAAGAGATATTCATCATTCAAGATTAAGGAAGCTGGGAAAAAGGAAGGCTGATACTAAAGCTTTAATAACAGTTGACACATTGGAGAATTGGAAAGAACATGAATCTGAGGATGATGAAGTTTTGCTCCCAAAGAGTATGGAATGGTTGCTGGTTGTGGTGCTGCTTGTGAAGAAGGTGCTACTGAAGTATATAGCTTGATCACTGGGAATGGTACTGATGCTGCTGCTGTAGAATTTGCTCTTATGGGCATTACCGCTGAGGTACAAAACTGTCCTTTTGGTTGTGAACATAAATTTAATAATCTTCAAAAACAGTATAATGATCTAAATGACATTATAATGAGTACTATATACAGTTTTAGGCTTATAAAAATCTCCTTAAAACATTAGAAAAACAAAGAGAGTCTATCAACAAAATCTGTTAGGAATATTAAGAAATGATTAAGAGTATTGTCTATCGAATTATAAAATACAACTAATCTACTAAACATTCCTGAAAAATAAAATGTTGAAAGCAGAGATAGCAAAAATAATTTACAGACTAAACTGGATAAAATCATTAGCAAGACTGAAAAGGGACATTTTCATCTAAAAACCTGTTCAATTAATCGATAGTTCCTTGTATGTAGAGAGAACAAAAAGTGAGTTTGGTTTATAAAGATAATAGGAAAGTAAGTTAGGATGGGATGACTCTGAATTTAGTATCTTTACCCCTAAGTATGAAGAAGTGGAAGGTAGACCTCTATTTCATAAGTTTACCAAAGCTGATGGAATGAAAGCAGTTCCTCCACCTCTTTTTGGGAACTACATTCCTCTATCAGACACCACTGACCTTGATGAAACATAAATGACATATGGTAAAAAGTCTACTTGCTCTATTGACTCTATTTCTGTGTCTAATGACTTTGTCTCTTGTGATAACAGTGACAAGTCTTCAGAGATCAAGTCCAATGACTATGCCTTCTGTGTGTCAAGTGTCAAGTCTTCAGAACCCATGACTGCAGACTCTTCTTTAAATGCATTTACTTCCAGTGTATCCACACATGCAAGTGAAGCTAATTTAGAGTCTAGTGAAGGGACAACTATCCAAGAACCCATTATTGTTCAGGAGTTACCTAGTTTTTCTTGTACTGATAAGGGTGTAAAAACTTCTAGGACCCCTTGTAATAAGAATGGTTATTTTAATAAAAAGGCAAGTTATTTTAGGAAAAATAATTCTTCTGCTTCAAAGTCTTGTTTTGTATGTGGTAGTTATCTTCATCTCATTAAGGATTGTAATTATTATGAGACACAATATGCTAATGATTTTGATGGTGTGGGATATCCTCAAAGGGAACCAATTTGGGACAATGCTACTAGGGTCACTCAGTCAAATCAATTTGTCCCACAAGCAGTACTTCTCAGGTCTGTCAAGGTTTCTATTCCTGCTTCTAGACCAAACCAGGTTCCTGCTGGTAGGCCAAAACCAATTTCTACTGGTAGGCCAAAACCAGTTTCTACTGGTAAGCAAAATAGGCCTCCTCCAGTTCATGCTGGTAGAAGAAATTCTTCTTCAGTTACTTCTGGTTGGTGGCAAAGTACTGCTAGACCTATGGCCCATTTGCCTACACCTACGAGTTCTTATTTTCAGACCTCCACACCATTTGGACCTCATGTTTATTACAATCAAATGCATTATGATGGGGATGGATGGGCAACTGCTGTTAAGCCCTCAGCAGGTTGTTCTTGGAAGTCACATAGAAATAAAGTGTATAGGGTACCCAAGAACAATGGTGGATCTCACATATCTACATGGCCTAAATTTTCAGATCCACAAGGCAGACCCAAGTCAGGAATGGCTTGGGTCCCCCTTAGAAACTAATTGTTCTTTTGTAAAATTTTGTACAGGTCAATCTCCATACAGATGCTGGAGATGAAGGGATAGTAGATAGTGGTTGTTCTCGCAGTATGACTGGCAACAAGGAAAGATTGGATGACTTTCAACCTTTTAAAGGTGGCAAAGTGACTTTTGGAGGTGGTGAAGGGCGAATAACTAGAAAAGGGACAATTAGGACTCCTAAGTTGGATTTTGAAAATGTATACTATGTGAAGGAACTTCAACAATTCAACTTGTTCTCAGTCTCTCAGATTTGTGACAAGAAGAATAGAGTTCTCTTCACTGATACTGATTGTCTTGTCCTCTCCAACTATTTCAAACTCCCAGATGAAAGCATGGTGTTACTCAGAGTCCCAAGGAAGCACAATCTGTATACTTTTAACTTAAATAATCTTGCTTCCAAAGAAAATTTGGCTTGTTTGGTGGCCAAAGCTTCTTCTGATGAAGCTGTAAAGTGGCATAGAAGGATGGGTCATGTGAACTATAAAAATATGAATAAGTTGGTAAAAAATAACCTTGTCAGAGGTCTTCCCCCAAAGCTTTTCAAAAATGACCATACTTGTGTTGCATGTTGCAAAGGCAAGTAACACAAAGCCACCTATAAGTCCATTACTACTGTAAGCTCCATTTCTGAGCCTTTGCAATTGCTTCATATGGACCTCTTTGGTCCTACATCAATTTGAAGCATTGACCACAAATATTACTGTTGGGTTATGGTAGTCGGCTAGCACGAATACGTTACGAATATGTGAGCCTATTGGGGGCACACACGTTAAGACACGAAGAGTACGTTTATTAAATACTTAATATATATTTATTTATTATTAAGGATTTAATATGCTTCACGTAATAATTTAAATAACTGTTAGTTACCGTTATATTTTATAACTAACTTAACAACTATTTAAATATGAACCGAAGGGACTAAAATTGACAAAGCCCGAACCTTGTGGGTGTCACTTGTTGACCAACCCATATAGCTTCTAGAAGGGGGTTTTGGGATCAATTTTAAAGATAAAGGATAAAAGTTGTATTGTGATGAGAATTAAGAGGAGTCCTAGTTTATCTAGAACTAGGGTTTGGTGTCTATATAAACACCCTTACCCTTAACTCATAAGTCGTCCAATTCCATAATTCCATACGACACACAAAAGTCATTTATCCCTACACGACACAATTTAATATTCAAAAGCAAATTGTGTTCCTTCCTTTGATCAACCAATCGGCAAGAAAGTAAAAACCATTAAGGTTTTTGTCTTTTCTGAACATAAAGGATCGACTACAAAGATATTAATGTTAATCTCTTTGTTTTGATAACACTCTTTATTAAACCAGTTCGAACGTAATACTTTTATAGTATTCGAATCGGTTTTGATCATTAACAAGAACACGTGTTTGTTTGCTTGTTTATTCGTGAAGTTACGACTAGCATTGTTGCGTACTTGTTCGACGTGTTGTGTGAGCAACCGTAGAGGTGATTGTTTTAGTCGCTTTATTCGTTTTCATGATCATTGGCTAAGAGGTACGCGTTTTCTATTTACTTCTTATTATGTGTTAACCTATATGCTATTACTAGATCCATTCCGTTGCGTACTCGTAGCTAAACTGGTTACCTAGATTATAAAATCCCAACAGTAAATTTATGTATAGATGGATGCGTTGCATAACATTGAGATCTTGTTAATCGACTGACTAACCTGGAATTTTACAGATGACTTTCTTGACCTTCTTGTAGCAGTCAGAGCATTTGAGGTCAACGTCGACCACCATTTTCGTTACCTTTTATAAAGATGACACAATGAAAACATAACATGTTAATTCCAAAACATACAAGAGAGAAGCATTATTATTATGATATGATGGATAAGTGGATACCTTTTCCGGAGCCATTGATAAATCAAATGTATGCAAACAAGAGCAAGCAGATCAATCGATCTATTAGGTGGTGGGTACGTATGTATGTATATATAGTCTCCCTTACTATGTACGTGGTAATATTTGTATTTAATTCCAAGGAGTGAGCTGTTAGTTACGACTTACAACTAAACGAATACCAACCAACCAACCCACCTCACCTAAATTCACATTTACAATTTACAATTCTCAACCAATTAACTATTCAATCTCATGCAAGTTTCCTACACATGTATTTGATTAATATAATAATAACAATCGGTGGAGTTACGTTGGGTAATGTTTGAAATTGCATGGTTATTAGTTAATGAGTTGTTTAGGTGTTAGTATGTAATTTAATAGTTGGATGATGGAATCGGAATAAACTGCCTTCAATTCCTTGTATCACACTCTCCATGATATATATGCATGTTCTATTTCTTTATAATTTACTTACAACTCACCTCATCTTTTTTTTAATATTTAATAGTTTGATTCTTGGTGACGACTTCATGTTCACACATTTCATCATTATTGTAATAACACTGAAATTTTTACGGATAATCGTAATGCTGAACTTGAAAATACAAGACATTAAATAGACTACAGATAAGAGATCCCTAATTAGATAAATGGGTTTAAACCAACGCGCTTAAGCCTTTATTAAGCATGGATTTATCGTTGCAAACTCTTACCACATGCCACCATCACATGTTAGGGCAACAATAGAAGATATTAGTGAGCTTGGTACCAGTGCATCAAATGAATATTGATATGATAAAATGTTGTTGTTGTTGACATGACATGATTCTAGTACACGTGCTATGGAATCTGTTTGTGACTCTGTCACACCTACGTCTTTGCTTCAACATGATTCTAGTACACATGGTAAGGATTCTGTTTATGAGTCTGTTACACCTAGGTGTATGCCTCATGGTATGTTAACCTCTCCTAATGATGAGCTTGTCATCACATATACACAGTTGAGTGATGTACAAGAAGTTGACATAGAAGACCGTGTTCTTCCAACAATACATTCACAGTTTAGCGACATAAGCCTGAGTTTTGTCTCACAATAACCAACTGCTAGTCAGGTTATAGAAGATGTGATAGGGCAATTATTATTTGAAGAAACTAAATTAGATGAAGAGACAGTGGTGATATTGCAGGTAGTGGTATAAACAGTTTTAGGTTAAGTCATGATGAGTCTTTTAGAGTTGATGACTTGGAGTGAAACAAAAACTTAACTGTTGACCTAAATGTTTCCCAAACTGAAACACATGCTGAGGTTCCCATGTTTGAGGAAGCAGATGTTGGTAGAACTGAGGTTTCCGTGTTTGAGGAAGTAGATGTTGGTAGAACTGAGGAACACGTTGTAGAACAGGTTATAGTTGAAGAAGTCGTAGATGGCAGTTTCGAGGAAGATGTTGAACACGGTAATGGTGAGGAAGCTGTTGAAGCTTATAGTGATGAACAAGTCGACTATGATGTTGAAGGGATCGTTAGTGCATATGAAACTTAATATCATGTTGAGTCAAGTGAAGATGCAGGTAAAGATGATGATGATGATGATTTTTTGGTAGATGAAAAAAATGAAATAGTAGAGCCTGATGTTGATTGCATTTAGTATTAGCAAGGATGTTCCTTTTGACAACATTTGTGCATCTAATCTATTCCCAAATGATGATTTAAAAGGAGAGGATGTAGATGTTGTGAATCCGGATGGCGTTGATGGTGACATTGATAGAAATAAGATTCGTGATCTTGGGAGGTCGGGAAAGCTCAAAAGGTGAATTAGCCATTTGTAGAGAGAGAAAGTAAATTTTATCAAAGGTTTTATTAAAAAGAACAAAATGAATGAAAGTTACAAATGAGAGCTTCACCTCTCTAATTACGCATCTAGTCCTTGTGTTTTGGGCTAACAATAATCTAATGTACTTCCCGTAATGACGCCACATCTTTTATTCCTAACAATCTCCCTATAATGTGGTGGCATACGGGATTACTTACAAGGTATATAAGTACAAATATAAGTAAAAGCATTCAAAAGTCCTTCCAAAGCTGAAGATATCTGCAGTTTTCTTTGTCTTCAACACGTACTTCAGCTTGGATCTTTTCTTCACTTGTAGACAATGCATTGTGGTATGTATAAAACTGGGTTAACTTCCCCTTAATTCATATTGCTCGCGCGCTAGCGCGTCTTAGATAAGCAGCTTCTTCATCCCACTCCCTCGCATATTTTGTCGAGACGTTCAATCAGCTTCCCCCACAACGTTACGACTATTTAAAGCAAATTCTGATACTTTGATGTACGTTAGCAACTTGACCATATTTTAATATAGAGTTTAAGACGCACAATAGAATTGTAAAGATGAAGTAAAAACCACACTTAGTAGCAAATATGATTCTTATTATGGACTCGCTATCAAATTTGTCAGAGAAACATGCAAGGAACAATCAGCAAGATAATCTCACTTCACTGAACTTCACACAAAAAACCTGGTAAAAGTAGAACCTATTAACACCAAAAGTCAACTAAGTCTCTACTTGCTTGTATAACCAGTCAATACTTCGGATGTACAACATTTCTTTACCCTGATAGTTGCAAATCCTATCAAACTATACAACGAAAGAAAAAAATGTCCGAAGAGAAGAAAATTGACAAACGAATACAAATAAGGGAACATCTCTTTCCCATATATATTTACCTCAATAGACATTCTATTTTGTAAACGGATAATTCTCTTCAAATTTCTTTCGTGCGACAAGACTCAACGACCATTTTATAGTTGTTGTTTGTTCCAAATCAGGGTTAAGAGCATCAAATAGCCTAACTAATTCCCCAGAGATGGTTTACTCGGATATACACTTGAAGTCGTGTAATCACTTTCCAAAGGCGGATTTTTTCGACCTTATGCATGGGTATCACGAATACTCCTTAGGATATAACAAGGTGTTGTTCCTTGTTTCAGGCAAAAATCAATGGAACACAGCGTTTCTATGTGTTTTTAGGTTTTATGATATGTTTTTCATGCAGTATGTGATCTTCATATTTATAAGAGAATACTCAAAACCCCATATTCAAAAGGAGTCTGTAGAGATTATAGGAGATAAATCTCTTCCATAACTGACTTCTTTGATTTAAAGGATTTAGTGGTTACATGACCATATTAAAACTTACTCATTAAATGTGATTATAAGTAACATATGAAACGGTCAAAACAGTTACAAGTCATTAAATTCTTATTAAATGAGTTTAATCTTTCAGACATAAATGAACATTCAAGCTAAACTCAATGAAAGATATACAAGTGAAGGTTCAATACTGAAAGGACTCACTGATGAGGTTAACCCATTGATGAATATCCTTCAGTCAGTGTTACTCACTAAGAGATCGAACTACTGAAGACATCAGTGACATGAATTTCTCCGCTTTTTAACCACTATCTGAGTTAGTGTGCTTTCATGTGGACTTGGATGTACAAAGTACCTACAGTCTCTTAACGGTATGAACTAAACCAATTTTACGTTTATTTTGAATAAATTCTTCTAACAATCCTCGCGCGTTCTATAGTATTGTGTGTATTGTGTATGCTTGTCTTGAAGAGAGAACTCTTGTAGCGTGTGAGATCGCAGTAGATGGAGAGAGATAGTCTACATTTTCACTCCACAAGAGAAAGCTCTGAGTAGTGTAAAAAATTCTTGAGGATTGAGTGTATTCGCGGTGATCGTGGTAGACGTTCATTTGTGAATCTAGTGTGTTCAGTGACCTATGGGAGTACACTACGTACCTCCAGTCTCTTAACCGGTATGAACTAAACCCTCATTGAACTAAATTTCTAACAATCCTCCCTAATTTAGTACAATACCTTTGCATGAAGAATTAAACATTAAACAACCAAGTACATAAATAAAAATTTCTTGAGGATTGAATTTTCATCTTAGTAATTACACGTTCAAATATTCGAGAATCATGGTGTTCTAAGAAGTCAACCCTTCAACCCATTTGAATACCTGAAGATAAAAACTCTTACCGCATGCCACCAAACCCCAAACATGGATATAAACTCTTACATGCCACCATCACATGTTAGAGCAACAATAGAAGATATTAGTAAGTCTAGTACCAGTGCATCACATGAATATTGATCTGATAAAATGTTGTTGTTGTTGAAATGGAAAGATTCTAGTACACGTGCTATGGAATCTGTTTATGACTCTGTCACACCTACGTCTTTGCCTCAACATGATTCTATTACACATGGTAAGGATTCTGTTTATGAGTCTGTTACACCTAGGTGTATGCCTCATGGTATGTTAACCTCTCCTACTGATGAGCCTATCATCACATATACATAGTTGAGTGATGTACAAGGAGTTGACATAGAAGACCATGTTCTTCCAACAATACATTCACAGTTTAGTGACATAAGCCTGAGTTTTATCTCATAATTATAACCAACTGCTAGTCAGGTTATAGAAGATGTGATGAGGAATTATCATTTGAAGAAACTTAATTAGATGAAGAGGCAGTGGTGATGTTGCAGGTAGTGATATAGACAGTTTTAAGTCATGATAAGTCTTTTAGAGTTGATGACTTGGACTGAAATGAAAACTTAACTATTGACCTAAATGTTTCCCAAACTAAAACACAAGTTGAGGTTCCCGTGTATGAGGAAGCGGATATTGGTAGAACTGAGGTTTCAGTGTTTGAGGAAGCAGATAATGGTAGAACTAAGGAACACGTTATAGAATAGGTTATAGTTGAAGATGTCTTAGATGGTAGTTTCGAGGAAGATGTTGAACAAGGTAATGGCCATGAAGCTGTTGAAGCTAATAGTGATGAACAAGTTAACTGTGATTGAAAAAGGTGTATTGGCATGCAAGCCTGTTGAATGCTAATAGTGATGATACAAGTTAACTGTGTTGTTGAAACGGGATCGATTAGGGCATTTGAAACTCTTAATATTATGTTGTGTCAGTGAACGAGCAGAATAGATGATGATGATGATTTTTTTGGTTAGATGAAAAAAATGAAATAGTAGAGCTTGATGTTGATATGCATTTAGTATTAGCAAGGATGTTCCTTTTGACAACATTGGTGTAACTAATCTATTCCCAGATGGTGTTTTAAAAGGAGAGAATGTAGATGTTGTGAATCTGGATGGTTTTGATGGTGACACTGATAGAAATAAGATTCACGATCTTAGGAGGTTGAGGAAGCTCAAAAGGTGAATTAGCCATTTGTACAGAGATAATGTATCAAATTTATCAAAGGTTTTATTATAATGAATAAAATGAATAAAAGTTACAAATGAGAGCTTCACCTCTCTAATTACGCATCTAGTCCTTATATTTTGGGCTAACAATAATCTAATGTAATTCCTGTAATGATGCCACATTTTTTATTCCTAACAATCTCCTCCAATATAGTGGCACGCGGGATTACTTACAACATATCTGATATGTTTCAAATGCTTTAAATTTATAAGAGTGAAATTACCGGTTATTAAGTGGAAACACACGGGTAAAAATATTACCCACGTATGTAGTATAACATTTTAGGTGACCAGGTCGTCCATAGGGATTTGATTTGTGTTCGAATAATCGTAGTTTAAAATAAACTTTATAATAAAAAAATAAATGGTACTGGATTCAATAATGAGAAAGATGACTACCCGGATAGCTTTATATAATTTTTAAGCTATGGTGATAATTACGATCTCATATTTAGGACTTTAACTTATAAAAAGGGTTTCTCGTCAGAAAACATTTTCACAAATTAACTTGCTTAACTTAAGACTTATATCTAGTTAACTCGATTAAATGTGTCACTCAAATAATCTAGTTACTATTATATAAAATCCCTTTTGTTTATCAAATAACGTAAGCGGATTTCTCCGTTCAAACGATAATGACCGTAGACAAATCTTTAAAACCATATATTTCACAACGGGTCTTTCGAACTATACCGTTATGAGTATACAATCAAAGTTGTTAAGGTAAGACATGATTTGATTTCAACATAAGCTTAAGATTAAAATGATCGCAATTATACCAAACGCTTAATCATTATATTAACATCATCGAGTAGTCATAGGAGATTTAGCCTCTTATGGCTATGAAGTTCATAACAAAATAAAATGAAGAAATAAGAAACATACTATGCCTGGGTAAGAATATGGATCAAACTCTACCCGTTACAAGTATCGAATCTTAATACAATCTTTATTCACTAAAAACTATGATGGCGTTCTTCGTTCTTTGATTTTCAACTCAAGATGTTTGAGAGAGATTTGCATGTGAAAGGCATTGAATGAGAGAATGAATTATATGAGAGACTGATGAGAATGATGTGAAATTCTTCCCCTATTTATAGGCTGAAAAGGGGCAGAAGTGCGGCAGACATTCTAAAATATGCGGTGTACTTCGCCTATGCCGGTGAAAATATCATTAATGCTGCAAGGAAGTACGGCGTACTTTCATATAAAACCGGCATACTTGGTGAGTTAGTGCAGTCTTCATTTAATTCCATTTAAATCACTCAAACTCGATAGGAAGTGCGGCGTACATATATAAATGTGTGGCGTACTTCTTGGTATTTTCAGCCTTAGCCATTTATTTTCTTCTAACTTGCTTTCCAATGAGTATAAACACTTATGTTTTGATCGTTTTAAGCTTGGAATGTCTTCAAGTGAATCTGCATATATTTCATGCTATTAAGTACCAAAAGTTCACGAGAAATGATAAAATATATATAAATAACGCCGCCGAAAACATGTATAATTTAGGCGTTATCCGTATCCTACAAGTACAAATATAAGTAAAAGCATTCGAAAGTCCTTCCAAAGCTGAAGATATCTGTAGTTTTCTTTGTCTTCAACACGTACTTCAGGTTGGAACTTTTCTTCACTTGTAGAAAATACATTATAGTATGTATAAAACTAAATTAACTTCCCCTAGTTCATATTGCATATCTTCAAGCAGATTTCTTCATCTACTTGTTTTTGTCGAAGCATCTGAATCAGCTTCCCCCTAACAGACAACTATTTGAAGCAAATTTGAAACTTTGATGTAGTTGACATATCTTCTAACTATAGTAGTTTAAGCACGCAACAGAATTTGTAAAATATGAAGTAAACCACACTTAGTAGCAAATCTGACTTCTTAATTACGAATAAGCAGCAAATCTGTTCAGAGAAACATGCAAGAAATCAACAAGATTTTCTCACATATACACAAAACAACCTGTAGAAGTTGAAACTATAACACCAAAGCCAACTAAGTCTCGGATATTGTATAAACCAAAGTCAACTAAGTCCTGGATATACACATTTCTTCCCCCTGATTGTTGCAATCTATTGAAATATTCAACCGAATGAAAAAATGTCCGAAGAAAATTGAAAACGAATAATATAAGGACACATCTCTTTCCCTTATAATATTTACTCAATATTTCATTATACTTTTATAAAAGCATATTCTACTTAATTTTGTTTGTGCGAAACGACCATTTCGTTAGTTGTTGTGTGTCCCATATCAGGGTTAAGACAATCAAGAGCCTAGCTAATTACCAGAGATGGTTACCGGATATCACTTAAAGTCGGGTAATCACTTTCCAAAGAAGATTATTCGACCCTATGCCTGGGTATCACGAATACCTCATTAGGATAAAACCAAGTGTTGTTCTTGTTTTAGGCACAAATCAAGAACACTGCGTTTCTATATGTTTAGGTTTTCTGATATGTTTTTCATGTAGTTGTGTGATCTCCTATTTATAGGAGAATACTCAAAACCCTAGTCAAAAGAGTTATGAGAGATTATAGGAGATATAATCTCTTCTATAACTGACTTCCTTGACTTAAGGAATTAGTGGTTACAATGACCATATTAAACATAGTCATTAAATGTGATTGTAACTTACCATATGAAATGGTCAAAACAGTTACAAGTCATTAAATTCATATTAATGAGTTATTCGTTCAGCATCCTGAACATTCAGCTAACTCACTGAAGAGTATACAAGCTAAAGGTTCAATACTGAAAGTACTCACTGATGAGTTAACCCGCTGAGGATACTTCCTCTGATGGATTACTCCCTGATGGTATCCTTTAGATTACTCCTCAGGGAGTGATTCGCGATTTAGCACACACTTATATAGCAACCCTAATACAGATCTTAACCGAATGCTCTTGACCAAGGCAAAAGGTCAAATTCCACAAAAG
>BQNB010067555.1:0-29375 GCA_026074375.1 Tanacetum coccineum | reverse complement strand
GGGTCACTAGATTCCATACCATATTTTTTCAAATATTCGAGAGCATATTTAGACTGGTTTATAAAGATGCCTATGGGACTTTGTGAAATCTGTAGTCCTAAGAAAAATGATATTTTGCCAATCATCGACATCTTAAACTGAGAACACATTATTTTGGAAAATTGGTCACATAATTCAGGTGCAGTAGACGCAAAAATTATATCATCAACATAGATTTGTACCAGGAGAAGATCTTTGCCTTGTCTTCTTATGAATAATGTTATATCCACGGTTCCTTTAGAGAATTCCTAAGAAAGTAGAAACTTTGACAACAGGTCGTACCACGCGCGAGGAGCTTGGTTCAACCTATAAAGAGCATTCTTAAGCTTATACACATGATTCGGATTGTCTTGATCTACAAACCCGTCCGGTTGGCTGACATAAACTTCTTCGTGCAGAATGTCGTTCAAGAATGCCGTCTTTACATCCATTTGGTAAACAACCATATTCATGTGGGTAGCATATGCGAGGAAAATTCGAATAGCATCAAGTCTAGCCACTGGAGCAAAGGATTCCTCAAAATTAATTCCCTCATCTTGACGATAACCACGAGCAACCAAACGAGCCTTGTTCTTTAGAATTCCTCCTAATTCATCAAGTTTCACCTTGTAGATCCATTTTAAAGTAATAACCATCACTTTATCTGGACGAGGAACGAGTTCCCAGACTTTAAGACGCTCAAATTTATTCAGCTCCTCTTGCATTGCTTCAATCCAACATGATTGAGTTAATGCGTCTTTATAAGTCTTTGGTTCAATTGATGAGAGAAAGGCATCATAGTAATAAAATAAGGCTTGTTCATGAAGTTGGAGTTTTGGAATATTTCATACTATTTCCCCTAATATTAATACATAAATTACTAAAAAAATCTATTTCCATTTTTAAAATTTAACTATTTCTTATCATCATAATATCCCTGTGTGTGTGTGTCGAAACAACCAAACTACTAATAATCAATTATTCCCACCAAAACACTACAATTACTCCACCCTAAATTCACAAACTTTAATTTATACAACAACTTCCATATATTCAACTACAAATCTTTATGAATACATTATTATTCTTAACTTTTGTATATATATCTTTACTATTAGAATTATCATCTATTTCCCCCTATTAATCTTCTTATCACCTTATAAACCACTATATCTTTAGAAACCAAATACTAAAATAATATCACTTACTTCTTTTCACTTATATCAACACAATATTTATTTTTATAAAAACCACAAACAATTTTATCCACAAATCTCCCCATCCTATACTATACTTATTAAAAAAATTATAATCTTACTAATTTATATTCCTATACCATACCTTATATATTCCTCTACAAAAACTATACTATCTTTACATTACAATAAATAACCTAATCAACTCATAATATTATACTACGTCTATTTTTTTTTATATGTGTGTGTTTATATCTGTGTCTGTTTAGAACGTATATGATCACAAAACTACGTATACTATGTATCAGATGTGTGTGTGTTGTCGTTCATAATTCGTGACTGAGCCCAGTGTGTTATATAATATAAAAGCATGATTAAATCCTATATGTTACTATCCCATAATCTCTGTGTTCCCCTAGTACCTAGAATTATGTACTTCATAATCTAATATCATTTATGTCCATATGTAATATCTTCCTAGACATCTGTATCTAGTACTACTAAGATGTGCTGTCCACCGCCCACTCCTAATCATTGTCATATTGTCCCCACCCAACTCTCGCTCTGTCATAGGACATAATTCTACATGTGAAAGACATCGCAATGCCCAATGTGCTGTGTGCCCTCGTGATTACTGTACTACCTACTGTACAAATGTACTCATAGTGTCCATGACCGCATGTCGCTATTTACCCATGCACAATGCTATAATCTATCTACATGTGCTAGAAAACTACCTGTGTGTCCTATCACCTCTCTCCTCTACACCATGGCAGAATGTCCCAGAATCCTGACTTTGTACACACGTCACACGCTGTAGAGCAATATCTACCATATCAATATCAAACATCGTGTTCACATAGTCTATCCCCTTCCAACGTCATGACTATACCACCAAATCGTACTCTCTGTTATATGTGTACACTCTCTCCAGACTCATACTGCTCATCTAGTACTAACTCAATACCCCAATCACGGTACACTATGCCTCTCATAAACTGTAGTAAATTATAACTATATATACACAGTATAGTTCATCATCTTCTCGTTCTGTGCCAATCAAACAAATGTACTGTCTTAACATAGTGTGTCACCCCCAACAGCCTCAAACATTGACACACCATTCCTCTCTCTAAACACATAAGACAAACCTATACCTACGCCGTCCTGTGTCAACCACAATCGACGTGTGTCAACGTAATGTAATCTTACGAGTGTGTGAAATATGAGAGCTGTAATGAGTATATTGCTCTGACCAATTCATCGACACACTGACCTCATTCATTGTGAGTGTAGCAACTCCCACTATGAAGACTATTGTAATCCTCTCCCTAGAGACATTCTCATATACCAATGTTCCAATCAGTTGTGAAACTCTATCATGACCCTCACATCCAATATTAAAGACTACATACTCTACTCTCCATATTACACTCGTATCTATATAATGTATTATTCTAACGTGTGTATCGACACATCGCCTGCTTCTTGTGTCACAAATCACTATAAGTACAATCTTGTACACTATAGTCCCTTCCTCCACTACACCATGAGCAAATCGTCAGTCTCCATATCCTATCCTCTATCACACGTTGAAACTACACCCACACTCATATCACCGCTCGTGCTTCCATCCCCAAAAAGTATATACTTTACACTGATTCTCTGCCAACTTGCCGCACTGTGTCACAAATCCACTTACAGACGTTAGATACGACTACACAGTACATAGTCATTTCATCTCCACTCCACTCCACTAACACAGATTGAGATCTCCGCTCTCTCATATCCAACTGTAATACACATTAGACCCCCACCATACCACTCAAAGAAAACACACTCCGTACTACAACTGAGAATACCAAAAGTACACCTCTCCCGTAGTGTACAAATTACATTTCACAACCAAAATGTATGACTTAAACATATACTGATCCCGCATCTCAATATCCCATAGACTCTCTCTATCGTAATACTCCCCTCTACCCCTAACATATAGCTTAAACAAGAACTACTCGTCTCCCCCTCTCCACTCAATCTCAGCCAAATACATATAGATCCAACCTCTATATCCTCTTACGTATCACATGTGTCAATAACATATGATCACTCACCATGTGTAACATCCTCACCACCACATAACTGTGAATCAGTGTCCCACCCTATGTATATTATATCAAGTTCTCCTTCCCCAACCACGTGTTCAGTCCTAAGAGATTCACTCTATCTCCATATATACGCCTCACAACATCTCGTGAGTGTGTCTCACCTATCCCACCATGCGATTTTAGTTGAATCACTCATTATGAATCCTCATCCCTCCATGCACACAATCCTCCACTATACCCCTAAACTTGTTCGGTATGAGTCCCTCTGTCACCCACATCCAATTGTATATACTCCCTCCCCCACTATATACCAAGAGACCAAAAGATAAATATAGAATAATCTTCACCACACCCCTCCCCCCCCCCCCCCCCACCCCTCCCATGTACCTGCCACTCCTTACCCCATCTAGTTAATCAAGACTCTATCCCGTGCAATCCTACCACGTCCTATCACTACAACATGAATATCGCCTCACTCTAACACAACATATGTACCAATTAGAAGTGACTCAGTGTCAGTGTGGCGTATATAAATGTGTGTGTTGCTCCCTTGAGTGAGAGGAGGTTAGAAGTGCAGAAACTTGAGAGATCCTGAGTCACATATCGTTATACAGTTGGTATGTCTTGTTGATGTGTTAGTGAGAATGTGTCTATAGATATGTCTCACTTTAGCCTAGCTATTACTCAGCCTCGCACTACATTCCTCCATCACTAGCCCACTCCTCACCCTAGTTACCTATTGTGCCTCTCTCCCCGTGTACTCTAAAGATTCCTCTCCTCAAAGACAGACAAACCATAGAGTTGCTTAGGGAATTCATATAAGATGTGGTGCTCTCAATAATCGTTCTGTCTTTGTAACGAGTGTCTGTGATTGACTTGGTCTTTATGATCAGGATTGTCAGAATTAGTAATCGACAGATGCTTTCGTTTAGTCTTTGTTATGAGCTTTGTATTGTGTATAGATAGACTATAGTTCTGCTTGATTACGATCACAGAGTCTGCATAATGTTTTTCTCATATGTCCAGTGTTTATATAGAACTCTCTGTGTAGCCAGAGATGCACACGCCTAATGGTTCCTCTATACTCTTTGCTCTGATTGATAGTCCTATGATATAACTCTGTCTTCGCTCATACATGCGTAGTGTCGCGAACTGCTTGTTGTTCTAGATTAGAGAAGGACCTCGCATGTACATAAGAACAGATAGATTATAAATGACCAATTGTATAGGTTAATATCGCTAGTGACCATAGAGAGTATGAGACTAACTGTGAGTACATAGTGTTCTCTATGTACTTTTGTGCATAACTGTGAGCTATGCCTCTCTTGAGTTAATCCTCACGCAATGTGTGCTTTCACGCTGCTACTATACAGAATGACTCTTGAGATGCACATATTGATATCAAGGAAAAAAAGATGGTATTTGACAGAATCTGGACACTGATACTGGTCTTTTTAGATGTCTATAATGAGAATATAGTCACAGATTTACAGGGACTCTCTATTTAGAGATTGGCTTTGAAGAAGTGAATTCTATTGTGTCATGTTATCATGTATGCAATTTGGGATATTTCAAAGATGATAGCTCATGATAGTAGTGAACACATTGAGCCAAAATTCCGCGATGCTCTTAGCACATTATTAGCGTGTAGATTCTGATCTTCTGCATACCCCTCATCGTATCTACGATCAACTAATGATTCGCGTGCAAAATAACCGTCACTCTCACCTGTTCCACACAAAGTATATGACAACTCATGAACATAAGATTCTCAATCAGCTCCATAGTTGTTCATTAATCAAATATTCATGAACACAATTTTACTATAATCACGCAAGACCAATATTCCAAAGAAGACCTTAGCAATTGCGCAGTAATTCAGTCATGCCTAGACATGAATAATAAATCTACGCTACACATTATCATTGGTCTAGAACATTGACACACCTAATACTCAAAACTTTCTGATAATGACTCACATTTACTATAATACTACTCAACCACTCGCTCACTCCACCTCTCTCACACTCACGTAGACACACTACTCGTTAAGATCACTCAGTGAGCTCATCTTATATGTCTTATCCATCAACCTCATGAATATCTGTCCCCAATGACATCCCTTACGTGTCCAGGAGTAACTTCTGTCAAGACCACACATAAATTGTGTAGAACCTCCTCGTGTGTCAGTCAACCCTCAGATGCGTAGTATCTAATGTTCACAGTATGATACGTCTTATAACAATTAATCCGTGAGACTATCCTAGAAATAAGCCAGTGCAGACCCAACATAGCGCATGACCTTGCACATGCTAAATCATGCTGTCCATTCCCATGTACGAAACGGAACACGCTTTCTTATGTACACCACAAGATCGTGTTCCCTCTTCTCCTAGATGCACCGATGATATGTCACTAGTGAGTTCCTATATATCACAACTCTATATTCTCCCATCTATGCGTGCATGTGCTCATCTATAGAAGATGTTCGCTTGAATAAATCAGTGTGTTATATTACCTACCTCTACCAAAAATGATCTCAATGTGCTGCGTCTCACAAGAAAATCAATTATGCCAATTGTAGCTTTCAGATATCTCTCTCACCATAGTACACCTCACTGTGTGATAACGATCTGTTACATGTCATACAACAGAGTTGACCGTATATACAGCATACACTGACACCATCGCATGTCGTAAATACGCTATTACTGAAGACCTCTAGTGGAAATGATGTGCTCCTTCAATCACCATATAATCTTACTATCCATCGACTCCTACCCTCCCCTCAACACCCAACAAAACACTTCCCCAAAAACAAACCCCAACAGATGACAGCCAGATCTCACTGCCCTGAGATAGCACTGCTGTCCCTTGCTGACCTCAGCAGTATGTACAGACCCTACTCACGAGACACGTGTGTACTGATGTTGACGTCACCTCTCGAGATACCAGTATAGAGAGCTCATCCGTCCTTATACGTCCTGAAGATGTATTTCAATGCATCTATCTTCGTCCCGAGTAGACTACCTCGATCACCATCCTCTACACATATCACACTCACGTAGCTGTCAGACCTGTGAATTAAAGCACAACAGCACACCACATGTATATACCGATCATCATCAACAACTATTTCTCCATCTGTGTGACTCCAACATCTGACGCTCATCACACTAGAGCCTACTCGCAACCATCCCTCCGATGTCTCCTCTTCGTGCAATTATAAAGTTACTGTGGTGACCATACCGTCAGATCTCTGTTCTCCAGCTATCACAAATAGTTATGACGTATATGATCATGTCATCTCATACTGACGTGAGTGATCACATAGTGTACACGCCTCTAAGTTAGTATAAATACATCGCTATCTTGAATAACATCTGTCTTGTCATCTAATAATCCTACAGGGATTGTGTGACTTCACCTTCGCACATCTATAATAGCAACTAAGCTTAATATATACACATCCACCGCTCTCTCTATCTCTCCCTCTCTCCCATGGGCGAGAGCCACCAGTAGTTCAGTAGCTACCGGTATAACACGTATACCCTCTCTATCATCTAGCCCATACATTCCTAGAGACTAACCCTCTGTGCTTTACATAGTACCTAACAGCCTCATATATTTGAGACTAACGCGCTAGTCACTTGTGTCGTGCTACCATGTTACTTACGGTATTATACATACGACTTCACTACCCTACGCATCAAGATAACAAATAGCTTGATCTCGACTCCAGTGTGTGCTACTATCGTCCGACATAACGACAATGCAATCTCACTGCGCTCTCCCCTATAGATACTCATAAGATCCACACACGTTCATCCCTACCCGTGCCTCTCCACACATGTCTAGCTCTATTGTGACAACTAGCTCTCGTGGTACGGCCTTACTAATCTCTGCTAGTATCCTCTCTAGTAGTTTCCGCGCTTACAGTCTCTCTGCCTATTAGCTTCATTATAGGAGTTTTTCTTTGATTTGATTTGAAAGATTTTATTCAAGTAAGTCAATTTGCTGCTTAAGTGCAAGCTTTTCCTTAATCATAACATCCATTTGAGAATCAATCATTTTTCACGTGTGTTTAAATCAATATTAAGACGTTGTTCAAAAGTTTTGACTCGTTCTTTATATCTCTCAAGCTCAGCGGTTAAGGATTCATTATTCTTTTCCTGATTAGCTTTTTCCTAATTATTTACATGATTAATCATTTGTTCAGACATTTTTTCAATCACAGATAAAATCATTGAATCTTGTTGTGCATATAAATTATTGTCTTGGACAGCTGCTTGTTGCGTTTCTTGCAAATGTTGAGAGTACGGAATGATATTGTTATCACTCGTTATCTTATTATCTGTAAAATCAACAACTGGTGTTTGTTTAAAACTCTACATTACGTGCACACTTTGATTATCCATATCAGTATGATAAGGTTCAAAATGAGGTACCTCTGAGATAACGTCTGAACCATAATTGGAAAGATTAGCCATCAGAACCGCCTTTGCATTTGAGACATCATCACAGTCAGAATCATAACATCAAGATCCTTAGTCTGGAAAGAAGCAGTGTTCGGAATGGTTGTTTGAGCAGCTTGACCATCTAGAATGCCTGTACCTACAAGAAATGCTAGTTGCTCTTCATCCAAAATTTGTCCAGCTTCTTGTACTTCATCCAACATTGCCTTTTCCTTAAACCATGCAGCATTCCTTGGTCGCTTAGGCTGAGTGCATTGCCTAGCCATGTGACCTTTACCTTGACAATTTTAACATTCAACCTCCCTTGTTTGTCCTCCTGCGTTATTCCCCCAGAACTAGTAGCATTACCCTTATAGCTATTATCCGCATAACTTTGTCCTTGCCTCCCTTGAACTTGTTGCACAGTAACCGTGTCGTCTTGAATAGTGGCTTAGTTTCTCGTATTAGAGGATGTTCTAAGTTGATTGTTGGTTGAAGGGAACCTTGAAGAAGCTATAGCTGTGAGAAAAGCCATTGCCTTATTAAGACCGACAATTGGATCATCTCCTTGATTAAACACATAAACAACAAGACCTAATTCCATTTGAGGGAACTCAGTCAATGGTTATGTTAAAGATTAAGGTGTGTTGTAAGAAATTAGTGGAACAGATGAGGTTTGATGAGACTGATATTGTTGTGATGGTGGAATGGATGAATGACTGATTTATGGTTGTGATGGATGGGGTGGTGGATACATCGGTGAGTATGGTTGAGGAGAGTAAACTTGTGGAATCATGTATGTCTGTTGAGGAAACTGTGTAGGAATGTATTGAGAGTGATAGTTGGTAAGTTGAGAAGGTGATTGATGGTAGTTAGCAATAAATACAAGAGGATCTTGGTATCGTTCACGCATCAAGCGAGTTTCATTTACACGTATCTCATGTTGTTTGAGATATGAATACAATTGATCATAGTTTGTTTTATGCAAACCTCTTGCCAACTTCACATCCGTCACAAACTTACTCCATTCTGGTGGAAGACTGTTCAAAAACTTTATATTCAATTGAACTGGTCTCATTGACATATTGATAACATTCATGTTATTGATTAGTTGAACAAATCTCCAGTAGTATTCATACAGTGTTTCACCTTTCACAAATGAAAACTTATCAAACTCGTCATACAATTTACATTCCTTTTCTTTTAGTGACAATTTTGTCCCTTGCATAAAAAGCTTAACTATGTCCGATATCTCTTTTGCAACTTTATGATGATTGACAATAGCATACACATCCGGTGGAAGACCTTGAAGAACAATATTGGTAGCTTTGCAATCGCAATCAGCTTGAAGCTTTTCAGTACCAGAAAGTTCTGCATAAGTCTTTTTCCTAGTAGTACCATCCTCTTAAACAACTGTATGCCATATTAGTGGATCATTTTAAACTGAGTCAAGAATCATTCTCCCGTTCTCCCTATTCTCCATGTAAAATTCCATACGACTTTTCCAAGAGTCATACAAAGATTTTTCCAACATGGGAGGACGGTTGTCCGCACCAGCTATGATCATAAATTCGGCTAGAGTTGTCATTTTGAATTGATTGATTAAATGAGAATAGATAACCTTTTGATCGTTCAGTGATTAGAGGTTGTTGTGTTAAATTGTTGTTTGTTTTAAGTGAATGGGTCTTAAGATTACACGGGATTTTACAATTCTTGATAAAACCGAGAAAATAATTGAATACTTTACGGGATTTTACAAATCACAGAAAAACCATATAAATCTCCAAGGCAATATGGTATAAATCTCCTAAGGTAAGTGTATAAATCACCCAAGTGTAATGTATGAGTCACCTTAAGAACAATGTATAAATCGCCTTTAGAAAGAGGTATAAATCGCGGTATCAAATCCGTATAAATCTCCGTCTACAAACTCGTATAAATCGCCGGATATACAGAGACGTATAATTCGCCGGATATTGGAGACGTATAAATCACCGGATATATAGAGACGTATAAATCACCGGATATAGGAGATGTATAAATCGCCGTATACAAGTGATGTATAAATCATCGAAACTAGAGATGTATAAATCACCGTATGCAATCACGTATAAATCGCCGGATACACAAACGTATAAATCGCCGGATATACACACGAATAAATCGCCAAATTCAGCAACGTATAAATCGCCGAATTCCTCATGTATAAATCGCCTAATTCAAACAGTGTGTATAAAAAGCCGTCTTCAAAAACTTCAAATCACTTAAAGACATGATTTTTGACGTTTTTACTTGATTTTAGTTATACTTCTTGCTATTATGAGACTAGGAGAACCTTAAAAACACAAACTTTATGGATTTTAACATAAAAATTTTGAAATCAAGATTCTTGTACCCAAAACCCTTTTTGAACCAAAAACAACAAAAAGATGTTTTTTTGATTTTTTCCAAAGATTTTCTTGTACAACTAACCTATACTAAGATAATCTAAGAAGAAAGTTTATAGCTTTATGGTTTTTGAACCCATAAAAGATGAAAATCTCTTGTATAAAGTCAAACCAAATGCACGCCTAATACAAGTAAAGAAAACGCACACAAAACCTAGTTAAACCGTCGTATGGGTCTTGATGCCAATTGTAAAATATTAGTGTTATCTAATCTCACAATGAAATGACAAAGAACTAGAGCGAGAAAGTGAAGGGATGAACACTTTTAGAGAGAGGAAGGAAGAGAGAATATTAGATTGATATGAAATGTAAAAGTGAACAACCAACCCTCTCTAAGGTGTGGAGAGGGGTATTTATATGCCTACATATGGCCGGCCATGGGCTTTAGCATAGGCTATTCATGAGCCTTGGCCTTTCTACCTTATCAAGGTTACAAAAACTATACTACGAGACTATCTTACGATATTATGGAAATGACCGATACTTTTTGTATTCCTAACAATTCCCTGATCAAAGATACATAGATGTTTGCATCGAATTTCATAATTGTTTGTAACGAACTCCATTTTTTATAGGAAGAACATGGTTGTTTGTAACGAATTTCCCATCTATAGTTGTCCTCACTGCACTTCTTTTAAACATTTTAGGTTGGTTCCTGTTGCACGTAATGATTGGTATTGAAGCTGCATTATATTTTTAGGGGGTCCCCATTGCACCTAATTCTCATCTCCTTTAATTCCTTTTCTAGAGAACCGACAACTTATGATGAGATCGCTCTGCACCAGGTTGCTATTTTTTGACAGTCTTAGGGTATTTTTCTTCTCTTCATGTTTGTTAACTAGAGTAATCATTAGAGGTGCAAAATGTACTAGGTAACGGTTCACACAGGTTTGGGTCAAAATAGGTTACAATGTAGTACAGGTCAAGTGGGTTGAGCTGGGTCAACCAACAAACACTTTGATCCACTCTCAAAAGTAAGTGATGAAAATACTAGGTTGACAAAACTATAATGATCAGGGAGTTTGGGGCTTAGGTAAAGAACAAAACGTGCATGGGTTATTGGTGTATAACAGTTTTTTTAAAGAACTAAATGAAGAAAATGTATATATGTGACACATCCATATTTAGCGAAATGGCAACTCATATTACTTTAGAGTTGGCACTCTCTTAATATTCTTATATTTTCATTTGGTTCTTAAAATGCTAGATAAGCATAAATGCTAAATACTCAAGCAATTATGTGTCTGTTTATAGTGTTCCCATAGAAAAAGCATAAAGGATACTAAGTATCTACTTTTTCTAGGGTAGAAGAAAATCTAAACACTATCGCCCACCTTACTTTTGCAAACGACTGATTAGCTACTTTTTCGTAGCATTTACAAGCATAAATGATTATTCGTATTAGTTATAAATAAGAATTGCGTAGATGACCTGCATATATGTAATGGGTACATTAAGTGTAGAACATGTGTTAAGCAAATTATGTTGTTTCAATGATAATTAACAAAGACAATGCTCGGTAGAATTATGATTATTTGATATTTTCGCATTTGCCTATTTGGATTAAAGAGTGTGGTTCACAATGTAACTGGAGCATTAGACCTTAGTTCTTACAAACAAGAAGTTAATTATTATCTTGGGATCTTGCAAATATCATCTCATGTAAGTGAAGCCAAGTAACTGATCATATCAAAGCCCTCACTTGTTGTTTCATTTTTCAATTATTTCTTCAATTGCTTGCTCAATTAAAGTGATCTTATTTTACTATAAGAAAAATGAAATAATACACCTATAAATCTAGATGCTTATTTTGTGCCAAATTGCCAATTTAAACATTCACATACAGTTTTTAAAAGTTAGTAAATACTTTTGATACCATTGCATATCATTTCATTACTTTTATGTAGATGGGTTTGTTCATGTCAATGATACTAACCCAATGGACACTTAAGGAAGTAGGATTTGTTCATGAAAGTGATACTTCACTATATCAACATTATTAGGTCAACGGTTTCAACACGATACCTTTTTTATGTTTCTAGAATTTGCTATGATATTTAGTTGCTGATTGGTTTAATGAGTTTGGAGCTTAATTTATTCTTATATTTAGAGTTATAGTTATTTGTCGTCTATGAATGATAATATAATAATGTGATGTTTTTGCGCAGGTGTTTGAGACTGTTATAGAGAGCAATATGAAGGTTCTTGCTAAAGTGGTTGAGACAAGATGAATTGTACCACACAAGTGAACGTGAATGCTGGCCACTTCTTTAATCTAGCATTTTGTTGAAAGAAAACTTGCTTAAGGGTGAAACATATGTATGCTTAATTTTTAGCTCCTGTGGAGAGAGATTATGTTCAAAAGTATGTTGAATTCAGTTATATGGAAGGTTCAAGTTAGGCATTTAGTTTGTAATTTCATTACTTTAAGAACTATAGCTCTAAACTTCATATTATAATGCACTATTAGCTCCATTTTATTTAGTTTAGTACATTATACCCTTTTTCACCTCTCTAATACTTACAATACTATTGTATATAAATGCTCCGTCATAACGCGCGGGTTTAAAACCTAATTATATACGAAGACGGGATGGAAATACTTTCGTAAAAAGAAATGATAGACTTGATAATGATACAAATGCTTATCACCCGCCTTATAATCAACCAAACTATACCCAAGAGAACCATTAGTCGAACCAGGTTGTGACACCCCGTAAATTTCAGGCCAATATTTTAGCCGTTTCCGTTCAGTATTTTGAATTTTATAAGTTCGGTGTAATTTCTACGTTTAACCGGGAAGTTGTCTAGCGTATATCTAAGAAGTCATACCGGAAGCATTCCGGGTTGCTAAATTGCGTAGTCTTTCGTCATTGGTCCCGTTTTTACGTTTTAAGATGATATTTAAAATTTTAGAAATTTTCATAAATTTTTACGCGTTTTTAGTATTTGCGCGTTCCGTGATCAACAACTAGTCTATCTGTGCATGAAAATATCTAGATATTCAAATTCTTGTCACCTTTTCATGTCTAAACAAAATAAGATCAAATTGGTCCCCTCTCTCCCCCTTGCTAGCGTCTGAAATTCCAAACCCCACACCCACATACATCCAAAATCTCAATGCTTACAAGTTAATCTAGTTATACCATTTCATTTCATATTTCATCTCATTCATTCACACCAAAAACACACACTCATCTCTCTTCTCTCCCTCTCTTGTTCGAACGCCACCAACACACACACACTTTCATTATTTTTCAACTTTTGATCAAGATATTGTATTCGGGTTTGATTCGTATTGATATTCGGGTAGTCTTAACACAACGTTTGGGTTGTATTTAGTCTCTAATCACCTTCTTAATCACCATTCTTTGTAAGTCATCTATTTCTCATAAAACTTGTACTTTTGTGATTCTTATAATGCATAAATGTAAGATGTACAACTTGTTTATAAAAATCAAGGTTTAAAAACTACATAAACCTTAAAAGGGTTTATGTTTATTTCGAAAATAAATAAAAGAAGGACAAGGAAAGTGTAGTTTTGTGATCGTGGTTATTTGTATGTAATAAAAAATATGTCTACATGCTTATTTTATGTTTCGGCTTATAAATAAGCTTTTGGAAAGCTTATTGGGCTTATTATAGTATTCGGCCCACAAGGGAAAAAACGTAATGTTTGTTTAGCTTATTTCTATTTGGCTTATATATTACTAGCTTATTTTGTTGCTTATTTTGATAAGGGAAAGGTGTTAAACTTATTTGGCTTAACAAATAAGCTCAAATATGCTTAATGGGCTAATAAGCCGCGTCCCATAACAAAAGTCCAAAACCATGAGCTTAATCCATAAGCCCTATGGTTTGGCTTAACCCTCTTGGCTTAATGAAAGCTTATTGATAGCTTATTCAAGAACCAAGAGCTTATTTGATACTTATTTGGCTTATCGGACTTAACAAATGGGCTCGTATGAGTTAAGGAAGTTTCGGCCCAACAAGAGAGCCTAAAACGTGGCTATAAGCCCATGGTTAAGCTTATTGGGTCATTGGCTTGGCTTATTTGAGCTTATTAAATAGCTTACTAATGTGTCGAGTGCTTATTTACTTAACATTTGGTTATTTTGAACTTATTACATCTCGAGTCATACGTTTAGGCTTATTGGGCCTAAAAGCCCAATAAGGGTTATTAATACTTCGACATTGTAACAAAGGAGAAAGGATTGATTTTGAAAAGACGTAGAGGTTAGGCGAATTGTGAAATGGATATTGAAAGTGTTTTTAATAAAGTCTATGACTTTGGAAAACGTGTAAACACGAACGGGTCATGCCGAAATTTTTATAAAATCTTTATGCTTAGTAAATATTTTGAAAAACATTTATAGTAAAGATATATTGACTACTTATAAGGAATGAGTAAGATGCTGAAATATAATACTTACCTGATTACTATTATGTAATATTATATACTCACTATTACGAAGTACCTTATTTAGTCAAACGTTTTAACCACGATACGATTACTAACGTTTCATTTTAGAAAACATTTAACAAAAGTATTTTAGTAAACACTTATGCATTATTTGTATTTCTCTATTATTCCAATTCTAAACCAACCTATAATACTTAGGTCGTCAACTGTCGTTCGTTACTGTGTGATTATTCTTCTAGTTTCTCACTACTTCACTTCAACAATCAAGGTGAGTTCTGATGCGGTCGTCGTAGGACTTCAACAAGAAGTTTTACAACTCCATATGCAGAGTACCTAACCGTTGTAGTAGTTGTATAGGCAAGACTCAGGGGTTGTTATCGTTCTCTAGGGAAATAGGTTGGGAAGGCTTGATCACGGCCCAACAAAATTCTAAGGGTTGAGAGAATATTATTTTTGTATTTTTTGTATTTTATGAAAGCAAGTAAATATACGGTTTGAGAGGTTGGTTTATTTAACTATTAACTAAACTAATATCTAATCTATTGGTGATAGCTTTATGATAATTAAATGTATTTACTTAATTATGCATTACTTATCAGATTGCTTCTTCTAATCATGTTGCCTTGTCACACTTGTGATGATTTGTGTAAGTATTCCCTAGGTCATGAACGGATTACACGAACCCGCAGTCTATTTAATATTCCGTTAAGGAAACGCACAAGTAAGGTAGTATGAAGACTATTACAAGGCCCCTAAGAGTATATTAAATGCGTGTGAAATAACTTAAGAGGGATCAACCATATAAGGATGTAAGGTAGTATGAAGAATGTTACCCGATGGTATCCTTTCTATGCACTCGCGTTTCCCTAGACGTGTCAACAACGATACAGACAAAAGCTGGTTTTCTAAAGTCTAACACGCACATTCATCAACAAGAAGCAACAGTAATAGGATCTACAATCCGACTTTCATGCAATCATAAGCAAATACAAAGGAGGGTTTAGCCTAGCATGTTAAGGATAAAGCAAGAACATAGATTAATCACACAACACATAGACATATTGAATGATTAATGAATAACACTCTTACTTGATTAAAACATGGATAGAAGGTAGTTACAATATGGTTTTGAGGCCCTAAAAACGACCTTTAAAGCTGCTACAAAGACTAGGGTTCGTCTCCCTAAAGTTATACAAAGTTACACCCTTAAAACTCTAAAATTGGTTTTGTATATATAGAGATATTGCTGTGACGGCATCGCGTTGAAGTCCTGACGCCGTTGCTACATGGATGATTCTAGATCCTCTTTAAGTCGGACACGTCCTGACACCGTAGCTAGATCTCTGACACCGTGACTGGATAGATCACGATGGCGTCGCTTTATGCCTGCGACGCTGTCTCCACGCTCTGTAAACAATATTTCTTCATGGATTTGGTGTAGGTTCGTAATCTTGTCTGTTTCTTCTCCAAATGAGCCCAAGTCACGTGTATTTCCTCCAAATGCCATCCAAGTGCTAAAAACCTAAAAACAAACGATTAAGCACATAATCTGGGCATATTTGTATGATTTAGGAGGTTAAATGACCTCAAAATAATGTATAAAATATCACCTCATCAAATACCCTTACACTTGGGATTTGCTTGTCCTCAAGCAAATGGGCTTTTCTACCTAGACAACAGCAATATTAGGATCATTTAACCTACTCTTTAAAAGTATTTTACAACACAACCTTCTAGACCTCCTAATTAAAAGCACAGAAAGTATATACTAGCACCTCACATAAGTGTTTGGTATTCTCTCTTTCACTCGGGTGTATAATAAATTATAACAACTATGGAGAAATGGAAAATAAACACTCATTACCTGTCATAGCATATAAATTACTATAGGCTTGGTAAAGGATCAAACCTCCATCGCTGGGCGCAAGCATTATTCATTACTATCTAAGAGGTCTTTTAAAGGTTTGTGGGGTGTAAGTGTAAGATAACATTAATGGAAACGAAAATGGATGGGATACATTTAAGGAGTAGCTTTGGGTGAATTTGGAGTGGAAGGGTTAGCTAATTATTTATAAAAATACACGTTGGTTTGGTTGCTAAGCCAAGACTCGGACGAAGATATACAAACTCTACACAACTCTACATCAGTCTCTTTTTTTTTTTTCTTGACTCTAATATAAACATAGACATCAGCAAATGGTAGCCCGTACATTTTTTTTACTTTTTTATATACATTTTTTTCGTATACTTTTGCCCTGTCATTGCTTAAACATATAATACATCATGGAGGTTTATAGAGGCACCCCTACACTTGAACTTTTACATACTCAATTATTTACAATCTAACTAATGACCTTATTTAAGTTAGATCAAAATAACATGGAGCTTATTGAGCTCTATTAGGGGTAATAAATTACTTCCTCCCCAATTGTTCATAAGATGAATACTACTATGAATCCCAATCGTCCCAAACAGTATTTACAAGGATAAGGACTTAGCAACCTTGTACTCAAATAATTAACTTGGGTTAAAACAATAATGTACTAAAAGTGAGTACATACAAGGTAGGCTAAGGCGATTTGGGTGTAACGATTGGTTTAAGGGTTAACAATGCTCTTCATTAATAGTCCGGCTTAACCAGAAAATTACAAGAACCGTGAAAAAAGATAAGCTCGAAGGGTTGTACTAGGGGTATCCTGCACTAAAAATAAGTGCATGGCAAGGGTTTAGGATAGTTATATAGTCGATGTGACCATAATAATTACAGGTTTAAAACATGGGTTAATGATAGTACATCTTATCTAGCAAATCCTAATACTTACATGCGGTCTCAGGATGCATCACAAAAACAAGTTCTAGAATTTGATATACTACTGGTACACTCATATAATTTAATACCGATACCAATGCTCCAAAAAAGGCGACTAAGACCATACGTACACATCCGTAATGACGGAATAGACACATATGACTGCATTCAAACCTTAACTCGAGAAAGCTAAATGTATAAACTATCTTAGGTATCAATAATAGATACCCGAATTCCTAAAGATCTAAAGGCGAACCTCACATTATTGGGGTGGAATTTTGAGGGTTTTTGTGGTAGTCATACACATTCATATCCATGAGACGCTATTAATACTCAGTTTTCATCAGTATGTGTCATAAAAAAATAAATATGGGTCAAAATTACCTTTTTTATGCTATGTTTCAATATATTACCCGTTATTTTAAGAAACAAAGCAAATGGCAATTAAAGAAATAGTTTCTAAGACTTATTTCCCTCTACATTTAAGTTGAACATTGTCCCTAATGTTTTATAGAAGTACCCGTAAAAACGAATAAAGGGAAAAGAAAACAAGTAAAAGAAACTAGTACTCCCCCGGTTTGCTCAATAATAGAGAAGAAACATGTGATAACTGCTTAAATCATCCTCTAAGAGTCATCTAATGAAAGCATCATAAGACCTTCCTGTCAAATATAACATGTAATCAAAGACAAAGACAACTACACCAAGCGTAAAATCCATGGGATAGGTATAAATACAATAAGAGTTTAGGGTTTCGGCTCTATGAAAGCAGTAAAGATAGGATGAGAGTAATGATATAATTATAGGTTTATGCAGGTTTACAAAATAATTACAAATCTTAAATATTGCACATTTTATTTTTCAAAAATACTTAAAGATTTTTGAATTTTCACATTGCTGGAGACGTGACGCTGTCGGGTTTTATCCCGACGCCCTCTCTAGGCATTGTGAAGGTTTCTTCTTCGTTTTTAATGAGAAATTTCCTGCATGTAATATTATAAGTTAAATTTAAAGAAATACTGCATAAAAACCTGGAATTAATCATTACAATCATATGACTCGAAATCGACACGAATTAATATAAGCAATTTATTTTAAATGTTTGAATTGGTTCTAAAAACCGGATATTTTCCCTACACTTATTTTGTTGCAAAATACTTTTGATTGAAAATAAGACGAAGTTACAAACAAACAAAGCATGATTACAAAATTCATTCCAACATAAAAGAATAAATGAAAAGAATTAAAACACGACACTCCTGATATGCAAGAAAATAATAGATTGGATTAATCAGACGTGCTTGGGTTGCCTCCCAAGAAGCGCTTGTTTTTGTTTGAGTCATGAGCCTGACTCTACCCTTATTTAACAGATAAAAGGGAGGGTTCCCCTACACTTGAGTTCAAGTGCGGGTGATAGTAACGGTACAGACCATCATTGTGAGAAGGGGTCATATGCTGAAAAATTGGTTGTTGAACCATATGCTTCAAATGGTGTATTTCTTTAATCCTAACCTTCTGTACTTATTTTAGCCTAATGGGTGAGTTAAATCCTCTTCCTAAAAAAGAAACTTCTTTAAATTTTAATTCCCAATCATCTTCTATCATCTCTAATTTTGAAAAATCAACACCTAGGGATCCACTTTGTCCTAATATACCTAGTTTAAATCCATAATGTTTCTTAGGATCATCAATGCACGGGTGATAATAGCAATATGTATCCTTAAGGTGGAAAGATGCCACATGAGGTGAAGGTGGTGTATGAATGGTCAAATGGTCTACTTCCTTCATCCTAAAACTATCCGGAGTAGGTGGTTTGATGGTGGTTCAGGGCCTCTTTCGTTTCCTAGACTTGCATCTAAGGATGGACAATTAGGTAAGGGTTGTGGTTGAGGCTCCAGTTCATCAAAAATAGGAACTTCCCTAGAACTAAGAGGAATGTCATGATTATAAGTATTCAAGCCTAAATCTTCTAATTGTGTTTCTTCTAAAGGTTCTACCTCCATTGAGGTTCCTAAAGTCTCTTCTACTTCTTGTAGGTAATTCACAGGCGGTGTGTATACCTCAAATAATAGAAGGACCTATGGGGTACTTTGTGGCTTGGATTATCTACCTTATCCTCTATCATATCTAGATCACCTATAGGCTCATCATATGCATCTAACCATGACTTGCACTTAGGTATCTTAACTCTAACCACCTCATTCCCAACCAAGTGATCCCTTAAATTTTTTATTGTTTGGTCAGAAATAGTGCTAGTTGGGTTTTTCCATTGTTTATCGCATTGGGCATAATCCTCAATGGTTTCCCATGCTTCTTCAGCACTTAATCCCTTAAGGTTCCCGCCTGCTGCATAGTTAATGTCTATTTGGGTGTACCTATCGATATGATCAAAAAAGATATGAATTTGGGACCATAGGCTGAGGCCATGATGCGGGACTTTTCGGATTAAGTCTTTGTAACGAGTCCATGCATCGTAGAGAGATTCATCTTGATGTTGTTGGAACATCAAGGTATATCTTTAGACTGGGAAGTTTGTGTTTCGTGGTGGGTTTTGAAAGGGCGTGGTTTGTGGTCTTTCATACATCCTGATGGTGAATTCGTTTGTAATTAGACGAGTAGGGTGGAGGTAAGGTCATTCCGTAGGTTTGTAGTGAATTTTTGGGCGTTGTGCCCAAGTAAAAATTAATCTTTCTTTCCAACATTCGACTGTTTCTTAAAGCTTCTTGTCCTTGGTTTATAGTGATGGTCTACGTCCCTGTTTTGTTGGAACAATGAGGATGCGTATTCAACAAAGGCTTGTTCGAGATCTTCCATGCAATACTGAGTGTCGTGGGAATCGCTGCAGATCTCACATGAGGTAGTGACTTTGTTCACTTGAGTAGGTCGCATTGGAGCAAGATGAGCTTCCATCAAGCTTATGGACTTGATTTTGAGCTAGATGAGGCGGCAGTAAGATGTACACCGGCCTATCTTGGAGTCCAAAAGTAATTGCCTTGGCCGCTTAGAAAAATCCATGTGGTATCCATTCCACTTCGTTGTCATTAGTGGCGAGGACCCTAATAATGCCCAGATTCCTTTGGCGTTTCAATCACGAAGCTACCAATGCCGAATTTGCTCATAGGTTCGTCTTGTGGCGGGATGACATGGTCATAAAAAATTCAGACATGGAGCCAAAGTCGATGCCAATGATGAGGGACTTTTCGAAGTAAGTCCTTGAAAACGAGTCTAAGCTTTCTGAGAGAGATTCTCCATGAATGTTGTGTGAACATCAGGATACCAGATTACGGAGATGTTACGGACCGTCTCTGTGGAAAGAATTGAGCATAAAGGAAATTAGTAGTAAGATCCTCCCAAGTGGTGATGGATCCTGCTGGAAGTCATTCAAGCCAATTGCTAGTTTGATCCCGAAGGGAAAATTGAAATAAACGCATGAACGTTCTTTCCCTATTTGCACCGTCAAGGTCAAGTAGTCAACAAAATATTTGAGAAATCCTTGAGTGTTGGATTGGATCCCAAGACCGACAGTCCGGTGGATTGAGCATTAAAGACCTTTTGCACCAACCGGATGGTTTCGGCTCGAAGAGGTACCACATTGTTTCCCTATGGGGAGCACATCAATAGTATTCTTGTAGACTCATAAGCTAGGTATGGAGTAGATCACCAATAGTACGGATAGGATTCTCATCTCCCCATTGAGTTCGACGAGAAATGGTGACAAACAATTAACACAAAGAAAAGATAGATTACGAGAAAGATAATATACGAAATTAAAATCTCACATGAAAGGATTTAAGTGAGTAGAACTAAGTTAAACTATGATCAAAACCTAACTATTCCCCATGCAGCGGCGCCAAAAACTTGATGCACGATCTTCGTAGGACTTCAACATGAAGTTTTATAACTCCTTAGGCAGAGTACCTTACCGTTGTAGTAGTAGTATAGGCAAGACTCGGAGGTTGTTATCATTCTCTAGGGGAATAGGTTGGGAAGGATTGATCATGGTCTAACAGAATTCTAGGGGTTGAGAGAAGATTATTTTTATGTTTTTATATTTTATAGAAAACACCGAAGCAGATAAAACAAAATGGTTTTGGAGGTTGGTTTATTTAACTACTTAATTAAACTCATATCTAATCTACTGGTGATAACTTTATGATAATTAGATGTATTTACTTAATCATGCACTACTTATCAGATTGCTTCTCCTAATCCTGCTGCCTTGTCACACTTGTGATGATCTGTGTAAGTATTTCCTAGGTCATGAACGAATTACACGAACCTGTCATCTATTTAATATTCCGTTAAGGCAACACATAAGTAAGGTAGTATGAAGACTATTACAAGGCCCCAAAAAGTATATTAAATGCGTGTGAAATATCTTAAGAGGGATCAACCATATAAGGGGGTAAGGTAGTATGAAGACTGTTACCTGATGGTATCCTTTCTACACACTCGCATTTCCCTAGACGTGTCTACAGCGATACAGAAAAAATATGGTTTTCTAAATCCTAACACGCACATTCCATCAACAAGAGCAACAATAATAGGAATCTACAATCCAAAACTTTCATGCAATCATAAGCAAATACAAAAAGAGGTTTAGCCTAGCATGTTAAGCTAAAGCAAGAACATAATTAACACACAACACATATACATATTGGAGTGATTAAAGAATAACACTCTTACTAATTAAAACATAGATAGAAGTATTTACAAAAGGGTATTGAGGCACCTTAAAAATGACTTAAAGTTGCTACAAAGGCTAAGGTTCGTCTCCCTAAAGTTATACAAAGTTACACACCTAAAACCCTAAAATCGATTTTGTATATATAGAGATATCGCTTCGACGGCGTCGCTCTTGAAGTCCTATGCGTTGCTCACGTGGATATTCTAGATCCTTTTTAATCATACCACGTCTTGACTTCATCGCTAAAATCCTGACTCCGTCACTGGATAGATCAACGACGTTGTCGCTTTATGCCTCCAAAACGCCAGTCTCCTACGCTCTGGTGAACAATACTTCTTCATGATTTGGGTAGTTCTGTAATCTTGTCTGTTTCTTCCTCTAAATGAGCCCAAGTTCATGTGTTATTTTCCTCCAAATGCCATCCAAGTGCTAAAAACCTAAAAACAAACGATTAATCACATAATCTGGGCATATTTGCATGATTTAGGGGGTTAAATGACCCCGAAATAGTGTATAAAATGACAACCTCAAACAGCTGCTTGTAGAAGTCATAGGCACAGATACACGTATCATCTTGCTCGGATACGGCATATTTATGATTCAGACTAGAAAGCCTTCAGGATTCATCTTTAAGCTCAAAAGTTGCCTTTTAAGTTAAACTTTTACCCATTGCTCCATATTTTACTACAAATACAAATATAAATGATAAAGTACCAATCATGCATAAATAATGTAAAATAATCAATTTAGATGGATAAATATGCTATAAAAGTAACTAATTTGATGTCATCATATGGAAATTTGGGACGTGAACACCAATTTTTACCACTTTTCGTTTTGCTTATTAGTAAACATGATTCTTCAAATTAAAAAACACTTAAATCTCTCGAATGACCTCAGTCTGTACCAACTCACAACAAGCAACACACAATAGAGTATACTTGCCTAAATATGTTCTTAACTTAACCGATAATCCTTATTATAAATTTAAAGCTCGGTAGAGACACATCAGCCATAGTATTTGCTCTCAAGATTTAGAGGCACTACTTGTATGGCACAAGGTATACCATGTTTACTGATCATAAGAGTCTTCAACACATATTACATCAAAAGGAGCTAAACATGAGGCAGCGTCGATGGATCGAACTGCTCAGTGACTATGACGTGGGGAATATCTGTTATTACCCTAGAAAGAGAACGTTATAGTGCGATGCTTAAGCCAAATGGAAAGAGGCTAAGCCGCTACGAGTTTGAGCCTTAGTTATGACAATAAAATCAAACCTTATTTAATGAGGGGTTATTTTATACACTTTTTCGGGGTCATTTAACCCTCTAAATCATGCAAATATGCCCAGATTATGTGCTTAATCGTTTTTTTTTCATGTTTTAGCACTTGGATGGCATTTAGAGAAATACACGTGACTTGGGCTCATTTGGAGAAGAAACTGACAAGGACTACGCTTCATAAACCAGGTATCTTAAAGAACCCACGCTATTAATGTTAGAATTTATAATATACAAGCGTGGAGACTCGACTAAGTAACGAAGGCGATCGCTGTCGTGATTTTCATAAGTGATGGGGCGTCGAGGATATTGTTACAGTGTCAGAACGTAACCGCCTTAAAGAGGATCTAGAATCATCTATGTGGCGACATTGTCATGGCTTCAAAGCGACTTCGTCGCGTCGTTTTTCTTATAAATACAAAACCGATTTTAAGGTTTTAAGTGTGTAACTTTGTATAACTTTGGGAGACGAAACCCTATTGATTCCCAAAGCTTTTAGGCCAATCTTAGGGCTACAATACCCCTATTGAAACAGACCCTTAATCCATGTTTTTAATCATGTAAGAATTGTTTTATCTTTAAATCATTCAATATGTCTATGTTTGTTTGATTGATCGATGTTACTTAGCATTCTTTATATCACATGCTAGCTAAACCCACCTTTTCTTTACTTATGATTATAGAAACTTAGATTATATAATCCTTTTAATGTTTATTATTAATAAGTGAATGTGCGCGTTTGGCTTTAAAAACCTAGCCATAAAATATTAAATTGGCATAACGTCTAGGGAACGCAGTGGAGAAAGGATACCATCCGATAACGAATCTTCATACTACCATACCCCCAATATGGTTGACCCTCTTAAGAATTTCAATTCATTTATATACTCTTAATGTGCCGTGTAATAGTCCATCAATGCTACTTTTCCTTGTGCTTTGCCTAACGGAATATTTAAATAGACGGCAGGGTGCTTATAATTCTTCATGACATAGGAAAATACTTACACCAGATCCTTCACAAGTGTGACAAAGCAACAGAATAGGAGAAACAATCTAATGATTAGTACTTGATTAAGTAATAAACATCTTTTTATCGTAAATTATCTCCTATAGATAAGATTTTAAATTAGTTTAATTAGTTAAACAAACCAACTCGTCAAACCAATGATTTTATCTGCTTTCTAAAAATAAAATACCAAAAAGCATCTTCTCTCAACGCCCATAGACCTTGGTCGATCATGAATCAAGCCTTCCTAACCCCCCTAAAAAAAAAAAATTTTTTTTTGTTACCCTTAGAGAACACTCACAACCCCTGAGTCTTGCCTGATACTACACTATAACGATTAGGTGCTCTGCCTAGGGAGTTGTAAAACTTCTTGTGAAGTCCTTACGACGACCGCATCAAGTTTTTGGCGCCGCTGCATGGGGAATAGTTAGGTTTTGACCATTGTTTAACGTATAGGTCTACTCGCTTAATCCTTTTATGTGAGATTTTATTTCAGTTATATTAACTTGCCCTCTAAGTCTATCTTTTTCTTTGGTGTTATTTGTTTCATAAATCATTCTCTGTAAACCACCAGGAGACGTGAATCTATTCGTACATCATTGATATTACGCTAGAACCTAGCAACGAGGGCCTAGATGAACACATTAAGCTCCCTAAAGGGAACAATGTGTGCCTCATTCGAATCGACACCCATCTGGTTGTCAATACGGAGCTCAAGATCACCACTTTTGGTCCAAGGATGCCAACCAACATCTCAATGATTTCTATAAAGCTTGTGACACACTTTGACCTTGATGTTGCAAATAGGGCAAAAACGCGCTTGCGATTATTTTATTTTTCCCTTTGCGATCAAGTAATCAATTCGCTTGAACGTCTTCCTGCAGTATCTATCTCCACATGGAGGATCTTACTACCTTGTCCTTGCTCATCTTCCATCGAGAAAGACTTTGCAAAACTCGAACTGACATCCTGAATGTTCCAACAATAGTCAAGATAAACTCACTGAAGCATGGACTCGTTTCAAGGACTTACTCCAAAAAGTCCCTCATCATGGCATCGATCTTTGACTCCAAGTCCAAATCTTTTATGACCATGTCCTTCCCGCTACAAGATGAACCATTAACCAATCGGTGCCGAATGGTAACTTCATGATCGAAAACACCGAATAATCCTAGGCATTATAGTAGACTCACCCTCTATAACCAAATAAAGTTTAAAATTATGCAAGTGTTGCTTTTTGCTAAGCCGGTCAAGGCAATCTCTTTGCCTCAAGATGCCCGAGTACATCTGACCGTCGTCTCATCGAGCTCGAAAATCAAGTTCAATGCTTGATGGAAGCTCATCTTGCTCCGATGCAACCTACTCAAGTGAACAAAATCACTTCCGTGTGAGAGTCTACAGTGTTCCCCACGACACTCAGTACTGCATGGGTAAAATAGAAAATCCCGGAGACAAGCATTCATGAAAAAGCATCCTCGGTACCGACAAAAGCTGGAGGTTAATGGTACACTTTCAAACCTGAGCAAAGCCCATCTTGGTGCACATACAATCCGTCATGGAAAATACACCCAACACCTTATGAGGAGACAACCCCAAAAAAAATTCCAAAATAATTTTTCAAAACCCACCTAACGCGGTTTCAAACCAAAACGGTTTTTATTCCCAACATTCTTCAACAACAATCCCTCAAAGTTTTAACAATCAATCAAATCACAAAGGATTGGTGTCCCCAACTTCAAGGCTTATCATCAATGACTGCTAAGATTGTCCAAGTTGAAGCGATTTTCAAATGACAACAAAGCGAGATGACCAACAAAATCAACATTGTGTTGAAGGCTATCACTGATCCGAATAAACGGGAGCACTCCCATACGACACGGTTAAGAACTCAAAACAAAATGTTAATCTTCAACCTCGCGTTTTGTCTGCTCATTCTTACCCAACAATAGATCTTAATACACATCTACATCCATTCAATTCGATTAATACAGATAAAAGTGTTACAATGAGAACAAAACTATTTCCCAAAAACCAGTCACAAACCGGTCACGAGAATTAGAACACAACCACCTGAAGGACCCGAGCAAAACCTTGACTTTGCAGCAGACGGGAACCTTAGGGAATTAAGTGGTGAAGAAGCATGGGAAACCATTGAAAACTTTGCCCAAGGCCAAAAAGAATGGGATAACCCACTAAACATTATTTCTGAACAAGAAATAGAAAATTTGAAGGTTCATGTAAAAAGATTATTTGGAAATGAAAAGGTTTGGGTTAAGATGCATAGGAATATAGCATAGGATAAAGTAGAAAATCTGAACCCACAAAGTACCCCATAAGTCCCACTGTCATTTGAGGAATACACACTGCCCGTGACTTACCCGGAAGAAGTAGAAGAGACTTTAGGAACCCCGATAGAGGTAGAACCTTTAGACAAAACACAACTAGAGGATTTACGCTTAAATACTTGAAATCATGACATTCCTCTTAGTTCTAGGGAAGTTCCTAGTTTTCATAGACCGGAGCCTCAACCTTTACTCAATAGTCCATCCTTAGATATAAGTCTAGGAGACGTAATAGGCCCCGAACCAACCATCAAACCACATAGTCCGGATAGTTCTAGGATGAAGGTAGTAGATTATTTAACAACTCAAACACCGCCTTCACCTCAAGTGGCAAATTCCCATCCTAAGGGTGTGTATAGCTATTATAACCCAGGTATAAATGACCCTAAGAGACATTATGGATTTAAACTGGGTTTATTAGGAAAAAGTGTATCTCTAGGTGTTGATATTTCAAATTGAGAGATGTTTGATGATGATTGGGGATTAGAATATGAGAAAGTTTCTCCTCTTGGAGAAGAACTTAGTTTATTCGATAGGCCAAACGAAGTAGAGGGAGGTAGAATTCTAGAAACACACCATTTGGAACATATAATTCACCAACCAATTTTCCAGCACGTGACCCCTTCTCATAACAATTGTAAGTACCGTCATTATCACCCATACTTGAACTCAAGTGTAGGGGAACCCTACCCTTTATCTATTAAATAAGGGTAGAGTCAGGCTCGTGACTCGAACAAAAACAAGTGCTTTTTGGGAGGCAACCCAATATTTATCTTTCCCATATTTAGGAGTGTCATGTGTGTTTTATTCTTCATAGTTTGTTTTATTATGTTTGAATTATCTTGTAATCATTCTTTGTTTGTCTTTAACCTCGTCTTAATTTCAATCAAAGGTATTTTGCAAACAATAAGTGTAGGGGAATTTATCTGGATTTTAAGCCAAATTCAAACATGTTAAATGAATTGTTTAGATTAATTCGCGTCGGTGTCGAGTCTTATGATTGAATTGTTAAATCTCAGGTTTTGTACAACCATTTATACAGGAACTAACTTATGGAATCAAGTGCAGGGAATTTTTCATCAAAAACAAAAATTTTGTTTTCAAAGACGGTGGAGATGGCGTCACGATTAACAAGTGACGCCGTCACCACGACACCTGTGACGGGGTCACACCAACCCCGACGGCGTCAAACGCCTAGGTCCAGAAAACTCAAAAGTTTTTAATTATTTTTGAAAATAAAACCTGTGCAACATTTAATATAGGTATTCTTTTGTATAAACCTGCAAAACCTAATAAGTTCAACAATTCTTTCATCCTATCTATCGAGTCGAACCCTAAATTCATATTATATATTGGTAAATCACACATTTTATGCTTGGTATAGTTTTCTTTGTCTTTGATTACAGGTTATATTTGATGAGAAGAAGCTTGGAAGTTCTTGGGAAGTTTTATTGAATGATTCTCGGAGAACGATTTAACCAGCTATCGCATGTTTCTTCTCCATTATTGAGTAAACCAGGGGAGTACTGGTTTCTTTTCCTTGTTTTCCTTTCCCTTTATTTGTTTTAACGGGCACTTCCAGAGAATAATGGGGACCATGTTCAAAATAAGTGTAGGGGGGACATAAGCCTTAGAAACTATTCTTTCATTTGTCATTGCTTTGTCCTTAAAAAGATGGGTAATATATCGAAACATAGCATAAAAGGGTGATTTTTACCAAAATTTAAATTTTTTTACGACACATACCAACGAAAACCGAGTATTACTAGCGTCCCATGGATAGGAATTTATATGACTAGCATAATAACCCTTAAAATTCCACCCTAAAAATGTGAGGTTCGCCCTTATATCCTTAGGAATTCGGGTACCTATCATCGGTAACCCAAGATGATTTTATCTTTACCCGGTTCGAGTTAAGGAGTAAGCAGTCACATGCGTCTATTTTGTCGTTACGGATGTGTACATGTGGTCTTTGTCGCCTTTTCTGGAATGTCTGGTGTTAGTAAATTCATATGAGTGTACCGGTAGTATATTAAATTCTAGAACTTGTTTAGTGATGCATCCTGAGACCGCATAAGTAAGTATTAGGATTTGCTTGATAAGAGGCATTAGGATTAACCCATGTTTTAAACATGTAATTGTTATGATGGTCACCTCGATCATATAACTATCCCACACCCTTGCCATGCACTCACCTTTAGTGTAGGATACCCTAGTACAACCCTCCGAGCCTATCATTTTTCACGATTCTCGTAATTTTTTGGTTAATTCGGACTATTAATGAAGAGCATTGACACCCTTAAACCCATCGTTACACCCAAAAAGCCTTAACCTACCTTATATGTACTCTCTTTTAGTACATTATTGTGATAACCCAAGTTAATTATTTGAGTACACGATTGCTAAGTCCTTATCCTTGTAAATATAGTTTTGGGACGATTGGGATTCATGGTAGTATTTATTTTGTGGAAGAATGGGGAAGAAAAGTTAAGTCAATACCCCTATATGTTTGTCAAATGATCTCCATGTTATTTTGATCCATCTCAAAATGGGTCATTAGTTAGATTGTAAATATCGAGCATATAAAAGCTCAAGTGTAGG
>BQNB010067554.1:0-32569 GCA_026074375.1 Tanacetum coccineum | reverse complement strand
TCATCCGAAATACTCAAGTAATTTAACTTGCAATGCAATTGGTAAAGTCGTTGTTTCCGAAAAGCCAAACATGAGCAAATGCACAATATATGTAATTTTGCTCGAAAAATTCAAAAGCACAACTCAAAACCCAAACTATCTTCTCATCAAAACTCTATCTTACTTTACCAAATAAGCATAATGATTTTTCCTCACCAAATGAAAACCCTTAAACCATCTAAGGTTAGAATTAAGAAGAATTGAACATATTCCACAAACCATTATCATGCTTTCTTTCAATAAGTGATCGTAAGAGGATTTTGAATATGATGATGATTATTATTCAAACGATAATTAATCTGATCATTTAATCTAATTACAAAATTGGAATATGAACATAAAATCGAGATTAGGATTTATCTAGATCACGAAAATATCAATCAAATGACCATAGATATTTTTTCGAGTCTACATGTTTAACCATCCTCGGTTATTACATGAAATCACGAAGACGATTGTAAGACAACAAGATTAGTCATCAAATTGAAACTAACACTTGCAATGAAGATGTCTTATTGAGTCTAAAGTGTTCAAATGTTGTGTTATTAGCTATGGTCACATTATACATGTTAAACTTAACACACTCTGAGTAGGATTGACGACTTATAAATTTCCATCAGAAAACTCATAAGTACTCTAACTTGATGAGCAAGACTTAGATGTCATTTCCGAAGACTCATATTGAGAACTCTTATAACTTATATAAGCTTCTCCTAATAACCTAGTGTCAACACAATCTCCCAAATAATAATAAAAAAAATTGATCCTTGCCCAAATTTAGCACTTCCACGGATTGATGGATCCTTCGTCCTAAATTCATCTTCGGTTTAGGTAGATCCGCCCTATGGCATTAGATTTAAACATCTTCCTCTTGTCAATCTCTTGCTTAAAAGTCTAACATAGATGTAACTAAACTTTCGTTAATCATCATTATTTCTACAAAGAAAGAAACACAAAATCTATTGAGGTAAATAACCTTAATTGGATTTCTCTCATAAAAGACATGCAAATGTGCATTCTTTGAACACTCTCAATATAGAGCATTACACATTGTTAATTTTAAGCATACTCCTAGGTCCTAGATGACTCATTCTTTCTTATAACTACAATAACTTGCTTGCTCTCTCATTCAACCTTAGAATTCCACACATCTTGATTAGGATTATGTTAACCGAAATTAAAGTACATTAGTTGAGTCATAGTAGGCCTTGTATGAAAATACAATACAAATTTTATCTTTGCTACACTTCATTAGGCAAATATAGGATTTCTATTTTGTCTAAACATGAGAATGACTACTGGAGAATCTATTGCACTAGAAATTCAATTTGACCTAATGGTTAAATTGCTTCCAAGAGTGAAGTTGGGTTCGTGGTATAACCCATAAAAATGGTCGTGTTTAGCCTGAATTAAGCACCACTAGTGATAGTCTCATATTCATTCTTTAATTTGACTAAATGACTCCTCCTACATAGCCCTAAATGAAGTATACATCGATAACTTTGTATCTTATTAGTAGCAACACTAAGCAAGTAGATATTAAGGTTTCTCTAGTCAATCTAGACTACTTGCATCTCACATATGTGCTTTGATGTTTCATGATGATAACGTGCTCTCATGTAATGCAATTATATGCTTTCATGTTTATCTTAATACTCAATGTTTATTTTCTTAACTATTGAATGCATGTCTGTTGTAAAAGCGTTTTCCTTTTTCTAGAAATTTAGATAAAATATTCCTTAGTTTATCTAAAGAACACATGCTCCTAAGTGCTAAATGCTAACATGTTTTACATGATGATTGCATTTGAAATTATCACGTTTTGTATGCGTCATTTTACATGACTTAAGTGTTAATTGTTCACCTACACTATGTTAGTTTAATGTATGACAATTAATATTCAAATGTCATATAGTCTTACATATTAATCTTGTTGATTATTGTGTTGATGCATGCTTAGGTAAACTTGCATGATTATATCTATATATCTTATGCATCTAGGTATATATATATATGATATATAGAATATAAATAATTATTTATATATATATATTATATATTATATATATATATAAATATAGATATATATATATATATATAATCTTACACTATGAAATTTTCTTCGCATGCCAGCGTACACATATCTAAAAATTCAAAAGAGTCCCGAGAAATGGTCTTAAATCTCCTTGAGTCTTCATTCACACCTTCCCTTAATCATCATCTCCCTTTCTTCCGAATCATCCACTCATTCATCAAGAAAAGGTTAGATGCAAATCTAACGCTCCTCCAAGTAGGTTTGACAACTTGAATATTTCATCTGAAATAATCAAGTATCTTTAACTTGCGTTCGCAAACGTTAAAGGTCATATCCAAAAATTCCTATTCAAGCCGTTTAACAACATAAGTTAAAATGCTCTCCTTTCTCTTCGACGAAAACATTCTTTCTCTTCAATGAAAGCATTCTTTCTTTTCGACGAAACATTCTTTCTCTTTGACGAAAACATTATATCTCTTCGACGAAACATTCTTTCTTTTTGATGAAAACACTCTTTATCTTTCGATCACACCTCTTCCTTCTCACTCAACCACGCCTCTACAGCCATAGAGATGGCTAATTTCTTTCCTCGACATTTTTTCGCTTACCACCTTTAAGATAACCTTATACCTCGTCATATTTGGAAAAAAAAAAATGTTTTATGAACATTCACAATACTCGAGAAGGCCACCATCCATCTTGACATTGTCCAGGCTTCGTCTTCTATCTTTGTTTTTTTTCTTCTTTATTACTATATTATTATTATTATATTTCGCAGTACGAAACACCACCGAAAGATACCGTCAACCATTACCTTCGGGACAATGTCCAAAAGGAAATATCTCCATCGATAAGGTTGCGTCTGAAGATGACATCGCCGACATTCTTTCTTTACCCCTCAAGCGTGAGTCGTTAAATTATCTTCGTCAAGGTTTAAGAATGATGGAACACATTCCATAAATCGTTCTCCATTCTTTTCTTCGATTCTAGTCCGTGTTCCATTCCATGTCGTGACAACTTAACTACTTCATCCGAAATACTTTAAGTATTTTTAATTAGCGAAATGCAAATTAAAATGTCACTCTTTTCAAAAAATTCATCAATTTCTCCAAACATCCCTCCTGTTCGCGGTCCGGCGACCCCCAGATCTATTCTGGCAGCCCTCAGATAAATCTGGGACCGCCGGCAGCAGCTTGTAATACCATTCATTTTTTAACCTAACACTTCCTCTCTTCTGCTACGAGTTGACGTCTACTCCACACACAAACCTATACCCAATATCTCTCTATAGATTAATAGGTCATCCTCATATCCCAACACTCATAAGCATCATTGTTTATGTTGTCAAAAGTCAAGTGAATTTCATAATAAAATGCGTCTCATTCTCAAACTCAATCCTTACAATCACTATACTCACAATCTACCACTACACATTAAATCCCCTCACATACAAACCTTGGTCCTATACATCCTCGCCATCGTCTTATTTTCAATTCATAATGATTCTTCTCACTCTCCTAAACTTTCTTCTCTCTCAGTATGTCGTTTCACTTCTAATAGTCTTCTATTCGAAAATTTCTCTCCAATCTAAACGTTCCTATTTGTTGGAACTTAAACTTGTAAAATGATTCTAAGTTACTAACTTCATAGGTATATATTAGTGCTTCAAGTATAAACTTAGTACTACTGGTGATACTAATGAAAATTAAGCTAAATAGTTTATACTGGTAAGTATAAATTACTACAAGCTGAGTTATCTACTGTTAGTATAGGAGTTAGTCTGATAGAATTAAGTTACTAAGCTAGTTGTTGAAGTTAACGACTGCCAATAAGTTTAAAGCGAAATATATGCTACGTAGATTAGTGCTGCTATATTAACGTTAAGACTCCCTTATACAACAGTTTACTAACTGTTAGTATATATTAGTAAATGCTAATACTAATGATACTACTACTATGTTTATCATAGGCTGCAGGTACAAAAGTTTAATGCTACGCTGAGTTACCAACCTGCTTAGAAGAATTACTACTGTCAAAAGGATAAAGACGAAGTAAAGAAGAAAAGATTATCTGTGAACAAGAATACTTTTAAGATAAGGTATTGAGTATTTTGAAAAAGATATGTATAATGTATTTGTTTAAGAGATTACGTTTTCTTTTAGAAAAGATCATGATATCTTAGGAAAGTATTGTAAGCCTTGTAGGACTCCTTGGTCTATAAAAGGAGGCTCTAGGGGCATTAGTTGATATACAAGTTTTCATAGGTTATGAAGTTGATTAAAAATTTTTAAGGTTTGTAAACTCTAGGTACAGTGAGCAGTACTCGTAATATTGATCCTAAATAATATTGGACGTTTGTTATAATCTTTTTCATTCACAATTTACCATTTATTCATAATACTTCTAGATATTAAGGTGTAGATTCCGCATACACTTTAGTATACATACAAAGTTTCTACAACAAGTTATTTTGGATTTATCCAAGGTAATTTAACCTTAGACAAGCTAAGGAATCGATCAAGGATTGGGATCAACAAGTGGTATCAGACTTTTGCTTTGAGAAACTACTTAATGATCTAGGATGTCATGGAATTTGAATCTACACATAGTAATACTACTGCTAAGCTACCCATACTCAAACTAGGTGAGCATGAGATGTGGGTGATAAGAATCAAGCAGTACTTCCAGGTACAAGACTATGCTCTATGGGAGGTCATAAAGAATGGTAACTCATATGTATCTGTACAACAAACAGCACAAGAGAATGATACTTCAGTTACAAAGATGTTAGTACCTGTAACTGCTGAAAGAAAAATACCAACAAGAAATTGATGAGAAGGCTAGCGAACTTGCTACTCATGGTCTATCCCAATGAACAGCAACTACTTTTTAGTCAGTACAAGTGATGCTAAAACAATGTTTGCTGCTATCGAAACATGATTTGGGAGTAATTTAACCACTAAAGAACACATAAGAAGACACTTTTGAAGCAACAATACGAAAATTTTAGTGCATCAAGCCAAAGTCTCGTTTGACTCTATATTTAACCAGGCTCCAAAAAAATTGTTAGAAGGTTTGTCCATTTTGGGTGTAGTCATCACTCAGAAGACATAAATTCAAAATTTTTGAGAAGCTTTTCCTCCTGAGTGGGAATACTCATAATAGTAAGTCTGGATGAATAAGCTGAAATTGAAACAATAAGCTCGATTATTTGTACAACAACTTCAAAATGTAATACCAGAGTGTAAATACATCTTTTGGGTGCAAGATTGTGCTCAAACTTAGCCTTTATGACTGCACCAAGCCACTAGCAGTACTAATGATGTTAATAACTGCTAAACCTACAATAGGAAGATAGTACTGTTTAGCCTTAAAGTTAACCACTGCTATGTACTTCAAGTTAGTAACTGCAGCTTCAGTGATAATGTTGTTATCTTCATGGTTGAGAATCCCAATGATCTAATTCTCCTACACGCAGGACTTAAAGTAAATACATGATGATACAGAAAGCAATGGCTTTGAAGTGGCAGCGCTATCTACTAATTATGAGGGCAAAGGAGTTACTATTCAGAGAGACAGGCAATAAACATTTTTATAATGCAACTGTACTGCGTTAGGGTTTTTAAAAAAAAATGATAAATCCAAGGTAGTAGTGTTTCAACTGTCAACAAGATGGGACACTTGCCAGGTAGTGTAGTGCCCCAAGAAAGAAAGAGGTCAGTTCAAAAATCAAGACAACACTAGGAAGCATGGAAACAATGAAGACACATCTTGAAATGAAATGTTGGCTATAGATGGTGTAGGTTTTGACTGGAGTGAATAGTCAGAAGAAAACCAGGCTCCAGACAAACATGGCTTCTAATGGCGTTTGTTCAAGACTCTGAGGTATATAACAATAAATCTTGCACTAAAACTTGTCTGAAAAAACTATGAAACTCTTAAGAAATAGTGTGATGATTAATTATTAATTTCTTAATCAAACCTGAATTTACAGCAGCCACTTTCTAGAAAGAGGTTTAGAATCTAGAAGAACAACTTGTTCACATATAAAAGATGAGGTTCTTTTTTAGTGAAGAAGATGCTAATTCTTAAAAGGGAGGTTGTGCAAAGACTATGAAATAAGTGTGCTTAAAACTGAGTTTGAAAAAGTTAAAAAAGAAAAAGAGGGTATCGAATTTAAAGTTAAGAAATTTGATAATGCCTCAAAAATCCTAGACAAGTTGTTAGGAAGTCAGATAACTGACAAAAGTAAAAAAGGGTTTAGGGTATAATGTTGTTCCTCCACCCTATCATTTAATCTATAATGGACCTACAAAACTTGATTTGTCTTATTATGGTCTGATGAGTTCAAAGACCCAAAAATTTCAAAAGTTATGGTTCTAAGGGATAGTAAGCTAGATCTAACATTGTGTTGTCATAAAAAATTCAAATGATTCTCGGAAAAATTCTAGATGACTCTTGGTAAAAGAACAAGTATCAAAAGAACACAAGTAGCTTTGTTTGAGTCACTCCTCTAATGTTGATAATGAAACAGGTTTTTTCCTTGTTGATAAAAACATAGAGTTTTGTCAAAACCTAAAAATCATGAAAAACCAGTTAAAAGTCCAGTTAGTGATGCTAAGAAGTATAGATCACAAATCCTAGAGGGAATCAAAGAAACGGAATGGACAATAAGTCCAATCAACTAGGAAGTGATTCTGTTATGTTATACAAAAAGCTTGTTTAATTGTGGGTAGTTTAAATCATGATGTAATTAACTGTAATCACCACAAAGAAAAAGAATAGTATTTTCTTTTAAAGAAAAAATAAAAAAAAATTACAATAGGGTGAATTATGACAGATTATGCCAAAACCACACACCCTAGTGTACACATGAAATTATTGACTCAAAGAGAGTTTTAATTGAAGAACTGGCCTCAACAACTCACTTAATACACGTTGAGTACCTGTTAATACTGCTCACCCCAAACTAGCAGTTCATAGTGCTAAATCAATGTCATATTTTTCTAAACAAGCATAATCAACTGCTCAAAGGCCCTTTTATAAGCAAACAGCATTAGCTAGCAGATATGTTAATACTGCCATGAGACACTATCATACTAAAAGGCCCAGAGTAGGTAATACTGCTAGGTCATATACATAACTAGTTAATGATGTTAGGGCAAAAAGGGTAAATGTTGTTAAGACCTCTGCATGTTGGGTTTAGAGACCTACCAAACCTAATGGTGCATCACTTGCTTTTAAAAGACACAACTACATTGACGCACGAGGCAGATCCAAGTCAATAATGGCTTGGGTCCCCAAAGGAAACTAATTTACTTGTTTTTTATGTGCAGGGAAAGCCACTAATGGATGATAAAGGATAAGTATTAGGAAATAAACAAATCTTCCTAACTTTTATAATTATCTTCTAGGAAATCTTCTATAATCTTCCATCTTTTGAAGAATTCCTCCTTTGTCTTTTAAGTCCTTCATCTTTCATATTTTTTGTCTTATCAACTCATATGGAATTAGATGGCAAATTATACAAAACTGTGTGAAATGGTGAGGAAAAGAAAAGAGAGAAATTGTGAGCTAAAAAATAGAAAGAGAGATGTGTGCATAAAAACAGAAAGAGTGATTTGGTAATGCCAAAAGAAATGAAGATTGAGTAGTGTTAAAAAAAGAAAAGAAAGAAGCTTGGGAGAAGAATCAATTATGATAGAATCCCTTTTTAGAAATAAAATTAAAGATAAATGCTGGTAACACAAACTTAATGTTGTTAATACTGTAAAATAACTTAATTGCCGCTAAGCATAAAGTTTCTAACTGCTGGTATATCATTAATGCTACAAAGGCTTATGTTATGCTGTGAGTTACTGCGTGCGAGTTTTACTTACTACTGTTAGGCATCATTTAGTATTGCCAGTTCAAGTTAATGCTGCTGAGGGTGATTTTATAAATACTTCGATTCATGGTTTCATTCGATTCTATATTCGATTTCAATCATTCAAACACTCTATAAACGTAAACCTTAACTCAATTTCATTGTTAATCATCAAAACCCATCACAATGTCGACCCTACAATTTGCTGAAACCCACAACATGATCGCGTTCTTGGAAAAACCTGCTGAAAGTAATGGATTTCAAGAAATTATTGATTTTCTGAATGCTAATCAAATCCATTATACTTTAACTGTCAATCCTACTATATATACATCTTGCATTGAACAGTTCTGGGCAACAACAAAGGCAAAAACGGTTAATGGTGAACATCAGTTGCAAGCCCTAGTTGATAAAAAGAAGGTGATCATCACGGAGACAAGCATTAGAAGTGATCTTTACTTAGAAGATGCAGGTGGTACTGATTGTTTGCCAACTGCTACTATCTTTGAAGAGCTGGCAAGGATGGGGTATGAAAACCTTCTCAAAGGCTTACATACTTAAAAGCTTCATTTTTCTCCCCAATGAAGTCTCATAATTCATACCATTACGCAAGATGCTAAGTGCAAAGACCATGAACGAAAGCAGTAAGCACTATTGCCCCTCATGCAAGTCATATGCTTGGCGCACCAACCGAAATATTTAATTTATCCAAGTATATTTTTAGATGCTATGAGTAAAGCCCTTAGAGGGAGGGGTCCAAATTTCTAATGTATCCACTGATTTGTATACAAGTGTATTAACAATACAACAGCTTGGGGATATGTCACATCAGAAAAAAGATTTTTATGTTTACACACGACCCTCACACACAAAGAAAATCTTTGCTAAGATATGAAAGAGAAAGAAGAATTCTTCTAGGAAGTAACACATCTGTTTGCAAACAATAGATGGTTCAAGCTAATCAAGAAAAGGGTGTCGATTCAGGTATTCCTACTGATTCTCAACAGACACCCATTACTACTCAACCATTATCCTCTAGACCTCAGAAGAAGCAGTCTAAGAGGAAACAGAGGAAGGAAACTGAAGTTCCTCAAGATGAGACACAAAATGACCATATGATAGGTTTTCCTATACCTCCAAATTGATCCCACCTCTCAGTGGTGAGGATAGAATGCAACTAACAGAATTGATGATTTTGTGTACCAACTTACAGACAAATAGGATTCTGATTGGAGAAGGCAAAGATTCTCAAGCAAAGGATATTGCTAGTTAAAATAAGTAGGGACCAAAAGTTGGAAAGGAAAAAAGAAACGTAGAACTACAGGGTTAAAAAGGTTAAGGAAAGTTCGTTAATCTAGAAGGGTTAAATCCTCTAAGGATAAAGATAGTTTGGGTGCTTAGGAAGATACATCCAAATAGGGGAGGAGTTTTGAAGACATTGACAAGGATGCTGAAGTTTCTTTAGTTGATGAAACCTAGGGGAGGTCAGATGATGCAGAAATGTTTGATACAGATGATCTTCATGGTGATGAGGTGATTGTGGATATGGCAGTTGGTGAGAAACAAGAGCATAGTGCAAAGGTTGATGAAAGAAAGGTTAGTACTGGTGTTGAAGATAGTGCTGCCCCCCTACAATTCTAGTTACTACTGCTGGTGAAGGAGTTACTGCTACCAAGATTGATGAAATTACTACTACCAGTGCTCCAACAACAGCTATTGATGAAATAACTTTGGCTCAAACTCTTATTGAAATCAAAGCAGCTAAACCTAAAGCTGTTACTACTGCTGCTACAACAACAACAACTACAAGACCCAAGGCTAGAGGGGTTGTAGTTCAAGAGCCAAGTGAATTCAAAACAACAACATCATCTCTACAAGCATCACAACCTTCAAAGACTAAAGACAAAGGCAAAGCAATAATGATTGAGCCTGAAGTACCTTTGAAAAAGAAAGATCAAGTTGCTCTTGATGAAGAAATGGCAAGAAATCTTGAAGCTCAGTTGCAAGCTGAACTTATAAAAGAAGAAAGGCTTGCAAGGAAAAAGGAAAAAGAAGCCAACATAGCTTTGATTTGATATCTGGGAAAATACTTAAGCTATATGGAGGCTGATAGATTGCTAGGCTGAGAGACTTCCAAACAAGAGAGGCATAGGAGTTGACAGAGTGAGGAAAGGGGCAAAACATTTATCGAATTCATGAAGAAGAGAAGAAAACATTTTGCTGCATTAAGTGCACAAGAAAAGAGAAAAAGACCTCTTACCAAGACACAAAAGAGAAATCAAATGTCTATATATCTTAAGCATATGGGTGGATATAAACACAATCAGCTAAAAGGAAGAAGCTATGATGAACTCCAAAAGCTGTTTGACAAGGAAATGAAGAGAGTAAATTCTTTTGTGGCTATGAATTCAGAGGCTCAAGAAATCAGTGGAAAGAATGATGAAAGCAGTTCTAAAAAGACAGAAATTGCACAATATTGTAGTGCAAAGAGAACAGGGGATAAACTGGAATCTGATAAGTCTAAGAAGCAAAAGACTGATGATAATGAAGAAGTTGAAGTAGATAATAAAGTTGAGCTAAAAAAGCATATGGTAACAGTCAAAGATGATGATATAGCAATTGATGATATACCATTTGCTACCAAACCACTAGTGATTGTTGAATACAAGCTTATTAGAGAAGGAATAATGGGACATTATCAATTGATAAGAGCTGATGGAAGTTTCAAGAGATATTATTCTATGATTAGGATGCTTCAGGGTATTGATAAAGAAGACTTGCAGACTCTCTAGAAGTTGGTCAAAATAAAGCATAGTGATACAAGGCCTGAAGATGAACATGAAAGAGTGTTGTGGGGTGATTTAAAAGTCATGTTTTGAACCAACAAAAAAGCGATGTATGTAGAAATCTACAAGGATACAAAGTGACTGTTTGGAAGTTGTTTGATTCCTATAGAGTGCACTTTGTGAGGTTTAGAGATCTACATATCTTTATGTTGGTTAAGAAAAGATATCCTCTTACACCATACCAATCGCAAATATGCTCTACAACAATAAAATTCAAGCTGATTATTGAATTGAGAATGTGCTATCAACCACTCAAGCTTCATGGTAAACGCACAAAAGGGGGTCCAATAAATGTGTTTGAATCACTTCCTAATAGTGATGATGACTTTTAATAAAGAAACTTGAAGATTCATATGATGAACATCAAGTTTAGGGGAGGATTATTGGGACTTAAAGACTTCAAGATGATTCTTAGATTTACTACTGCTCAGGTATATATTAGTGTTGTCAAGCATAACTTAGTACTGTTGGTGATACTAATGAAAATTATGCTAACAGTTAGTACCAAAGGTAGTATAAAGTTACTATTGCTAGTTACTACTGTTAGTATAAGTTAGTATTGTTAGTATTAAGTTACTGTTGTTTGTTGAAGTTAAGACTGCTCAGAGTTGAAGACTGAAATATATGCTAAGTAGTTAGTGCTGCTAGTAGTAACATTAAGACTGCTAGTACACAGTTACCACTGTTAGTATATATTAGTACTGCTAGTACTAATGTTACTATTGCTTATGTTTATTAGTACTAGCCTGGTACAAAAGTTTTTTGCTTCTTGATTTACAACTGCTAGAAGAAAATCCTACTGTCAGAAGGATAGACAGTAAAGAGATAAGGATTGTTTGGAGAACAAGAATACTTATGAAGATAAGTATTGAGTTATTTTGGTAAAAGATATGTATAAGATGTAATTTTTGTTTAAGAGATGTACGTTTCTTTTAGAAAGAATCAAGATTATCTTAGAAAGTATTGTAATCCTTGTAGGACTCATTGGTCAATAAAATGAGGCTCTAGGGAATTAGTTTGATATACAAGTTTTTCCAAATTGTGAATTCGATTAAAATCTCAAGTTGTAAACCCTAGTACAAAGTGAAGAGTACTTCGTATTATTGATCAAAAAATATTGGAGCGTTTGAGTTATATTTTGTTCATTCACAATTACCTATTTTCATTCTAATACTTCTAGATATTAAGTGTAGATTCCCGCAACACTATTAGATACATACAAAGTATCTACCAACAAGTTATTTGGATTTCTCCAAGGTAATTTAACCTTAGAACAAGCTAGAGTAATTCGATCAAGGATTGGGATCAACACTTTCCACTTCTAAAAGTCCTCCTCATCTCTAACGTTTCTTCTCACTTCTAAATGTTTCTTTTCTCTTCTAATAGTCTTGTTACTGTTAGAATTCCTCCTATATTGTAACACCCCCATTTTTGACATATAGCAGCGGAAGCTAATCTGGGGTATTACTTCATGGATCAACAGACATAATCATAGAAAACGACTCAAAAAGAGACGTTTTGGAAAATTTTGTTATCATTTATTTATTCATCAGAGTTTTTACAAAAAGAGGTCCCAAAATCTAGAAACATAAAGTTTGAATGATAACAATTAGCCATCTTCAAGTCCGTGCCATAAGTTGCTACAAATTACCCTTAAGATAAACATGCTGAAAGGTCAACGCAATGGTTGAGGTGAAATACAATAGGTTATGATTAAATGAGTTGAATACAAGTCATCATAGACAGTGGGATACGTTGTTATACACCCATAGATAGTAATACTTGCAATGAGTACAATTATCATAGAAAATAGTATTATTGCCCTAAGCTCATGACAAATACGTTAACATGGAAATCACATTAGTGACATTGGTTGAGGAACAAATGTCCCTGTGGAAAGGTAACTTGCCAAGGTTACCCATTAAGCCAAATATAGTGCGTTGGTTACCTCATGACGGGTATACCAACGGGATCAGTACACCGCACAATTAGATCAAACCACAATAATTGTGTTTACTCGCAAGAATTAATGTTTCATGATATGGAGAATATTGGCACTAGGAAGGATACTTTAGGAGGCAATAATAAATATTTGGATAGCATTAGAGATGAAAAACACTTGCATTCATGGTTATAAGCATGTACCCCCTCGCGGTTATAAAAATTATTCAAAGATTTAAAAGCGAGGCTACAAACTCACCTTAACAGGAAAATCTGATTGATGGCGGAAGTATATGAAGATGAAAGTAACGACCTTATCGTCAAACGTAACCAGATGGTAATATGTCAAGTATTAAGTGTGATTTTTATGTTTCAAAACTTTATAAAGTTTAACATACATCATACTTTGATTTATTAATTTATGAAAATATTGTATCACTGTTCGGGCTATCATAATTTAGTGGTCATGCAGCAAACGTTTGAGGAGTTAGAACACTTTAAATCGTAAATCCAAAAAACTCATCAAAACGAATACTCAAATGAAACACCCTCAAATCGAAACTCCGTATGTAACGGATAGCGATTAAGATTTTAAGTTTCTTCAAAGCTAGTTGATGATACGCATAACGTTAAATATTAATTGTTTTATACTGCTGTCGATAGATGATATAAAAGACTACAAAAATGTCGGTATTAATAAAATCAAGTCTTAATATTAAATATATATTTTATAATTTATAATCAAAAATATTACATTTTATTTTTTAAAATACAAAAATTGCCATATATACCCCTTAAATTTTTATACTTTTATAAGATTAAAATCCTTTATATATAGAGTTATATATATATAAATATATATATATATAATATAAATATATATATATATAATATATATAAATTATATTAAACCCTTGACTTAAAATTTTTGCAAAATATCCCTTTGAAGTCTAACTTAGAAAAAGATATTTTTGACTCCAATAGAGACGCACAAAACTATATAATTTCAGCTATTACAATATATACCCTTGTGCATGAAAATATTTGCAATTTTAGTCCAAAATTCATAATCTTGATATTTTTTTAAAATATGAATGAATTTTTCGAGGCTATAGCTATTTACTATAAGCTAAAATAAGTTAGAATAAATAAGTTTTACGAGCTTATAGCTTATCAAAAGAGCTTATGAACTAGAAAGATCAAAATGGCACGTATGGTTAGGAAAAACCAAAACTCAGAAACAGTGTTTTGTGGTTCAAGGGCTTAAACAAGAGTTTATATAGGATCTAGCAAAGCTTATGAAAGTTATAAAACAAGGCAAGAGTTTATTGAACGAGTTATGAGCTTACTTGAACTTGAAATGAGTCAAAAATGGTGGAAATGGGTTGAATGACTTGAAATGGGTCAAACACTCTTTGGAGATGAATCAAGGACCTCTTTTCTCTTATTTCTTGGCTTCTACTTGCTGAGTTCTTCTTTTATTCTCTTCTATGGCTTGGTTAGATCATCATTTTGAAGTTGTTTTGAGTTTGAATGATGAACGATGAATGAATGTATGTATGCGTGTATTTATAGTATAGAAGAGAAGTAATGGCCAAGTTTTTAGAGTGGATTAGTGGCCAAGCTACTTAGAGTGGTGGCCAAGATGTTGGGGTGGTGCCCAAGGGTCTTGAGTGGTGGCCAAGGGTCTTGCTTGGGGCTCAAGGGTCGAATTTTTAATGAAAGGGCATGGCTGTTTTTGGACAGCCAATATTAGTCTCGGTAAAATGGTTGCCATTTACAAACCGTAACTCCGATGAAGCTCAAACCAGTGAGCATGGTTAGATATTTGAGTCCTCTACAACTTTTAGTTTTACATATTTAGGGGTTACTATACAAAAATCTAGAGATAATAGCCGTTTACTACAGGTGTGCAGAATCTGCGCACCTTTGCCATTTCGGCTATAACTAATTCATCCGACATTGAATCGGGTCGAGTCAACTGGCAAAATGATCACAAGACATAGGGCTATAACCTAGTATTTTTGCTTAATACCCAAAGCCTACTGATTTTGCCCAGATCCTATGTTTTATCACGGATCAGATTTTGAATCTATAATTATGAACTAGTTTAAGTGGTATCGGGTTTGCTAGGGTTTTCGGGTTAGGGTTTTGGTTTAGGACGAGTGTGGAATGGTGTTTGGAGGAAAAAAATATGTTTAAATGTTGTGCTTAGAAGACTTGTACTCTAGGCTAGAAAGGTGGTACTAAATGCCTTGTAGAATTTGGAGGGAAATGAGCTCATTTGAATATCATGCACAATCGGCTTGTACTTTAAGCTTTAAGGTGTTGTACCATGATTTAGGAGGGAAAACATATTTGAATTTATGCTTAGGAATACTTGTACATATGCATCATAAGCTTGTATATTCGTTTTGTATGTATACATTAACAGATAAAGTTCATTTAGTAATAATGTTATGAAAATTACGTTAAATAGATAACGTACATGATATAGAGGATATTAGAATATTGACTTGACATATTAAGGCGTTTACTTGATATAAACGTAGATAGAATTGGCATAGGTAGTTGCGTGAGCTCGTTTACTTTAGAAATGTAAACTATGTTACATAATGGAATAAAGCAAAAAATTTCTCGTGAAAAAGTAGTATTTAATATAATATAAGTGGAAATTACAGTGATGAAAATTGTAGGTTGTTACATTCCCCCAACCTTACAGAAATCTCGTCTCGAGATTTAGTTGAGTGATAGAGTGATATTTAGAAACAGAAGTTCTTAGCTTCTACAGTTTCTAGTCTGATGGCCTACTTTGTTACAATTCTGACACCTGACAGTGCAATGATCCATGATTATGCAGGATTATCACTTCCAACACAGGGGAAGAGTCCGCTTATATCCATATAATTTTTTTTTTTTATTAGATATAAAATAATTAAAAAAAAAATAAAAAAAAGAAAATTTTATAAAATTTTGATTTCCATAAGTCCTGAAGGTTTCCTGCCTTCTATTTTGCTGTTGGTGGTAATCATTGTTACGGTTGTTATTGTTGTTGTTACGGTTATTTTGGTAGTTGTTGTTGTTGCGATCATTGGGGTAGTTATTGTTGTCACGATTATTGGGGTAGTTGTTGTTGTCATGATTATTGGGGTAGTTGGGGGGGTGTTTTTTGTTGTTTCTTCTATCATCAAACTTCCGTTTGTGATCATTGGTTCCTTGCTCAACATCGTGCTTTGTTACCTGATCCATTAACCTTCGGGTTATGGTAATGGCTTCCTCTAAAGTTTGAGGCTTTGAATCGGTAACATTTCCTTCAATACTTCTGATGGTAATCCACCCGATGAAGCTCCATAACAATTGTTCTCCACTGATTGGTACCATATTTGGACATAAGACTGCTAATTCCTGGAATCTTCTAGCATAAGTCTTGAGATCATTTCCTTTCACAACCAAGTTGTAAAATTCGTCTTCCATTTTCTTGACTTCAGTTCGAGGGCAATACTTATTGGTCAAGAGCCTTTTCAATTCAGTCCAGGCTATCTTGTCGGCTTGCTCTATTCCAATAGGTTTGGCATAGGAATTCCACCAGGACAAGGCATCCTCGGTGAGAGTACCAGTAGCAAATTTCACTTTGTAGTCCTCGGTACAGTTGCTATGAGAAAATACCGATTCAGTTCGTTCAAACCAACGAATGAGACCAACAACTCCTTCCGTACCATTGAAGTAGAAAGGTTGGCAACTCATAAACTCTTTGTAAGTACATTTTCTTGCTACAAGAGTTTCTCTTGGTCTAGTATTCCTATTTGGATTGTCAGTACTTGCCATGGTTGCAGCTTGTGCTTCTAGAGCAGCAGCAATACTATCAGCAACTAGTTGCCGGATGGCAGCCTGAGTCATAGTTGGTGCTGCAGATGTTGATGTTCTCTTGGGAGGCATCTATCAATACAACACATAATAAGAATCCATAAAATGATATAGTCATATCACAAGTTAAGGTATGAAAATTATAATACAAAGACTTGTGATCATTCTTTGATATTACATTGCAGGATATAACAGAAAATTTTGGAATCTAAGACTTCCAGAGATGAACACTCTAACAAGCATCTGACTCATTAGGTTTCCTTGGGACTGGTTTACTTCCCAGTAGTTTTCGGTATATGATCCATAATGAGTTATCTAAGATAGACTTATCAAAGGGATAGTCTGGTGGTGGTGTAGTTGACCTAAACGGTGATGAAGATCCTACTGATGAAGATGGAGATATTGGAATGGGTGATTCAACAGGTGTCTCAGCGTCTTTAGGTGGTGAAATCTTCTCGGGAGGAAAGAAATGTCAGGAAATCAAACATTGGTGATAGTGATAACACTAGAGATGAAGGAAAAATATTCAGTGGAGCAATAGGAGCTTGTGGTAATTCATTATCAGTAGAATCATATGCTTGCATGACCTTCATATATGGGTCATCATAAAAAAGTGAGAGGGCTAGTGAGGCTAAAAGATCCTTTAGTTAAATCATCTAAAAAGTTAGGAGAGGTGTTTCCTGGTGAGCTGGGAAAAAGTCCGATAAAGCCGGGATATAGTCAGGAGAGTGTGTAGAGGAAAACGTATCCTCAACATCAGAATCAGATTTGATAATTATAGGTTGGGGGGAAGACATGACTATATAACAACCCAGTGGAAATAACATAAAATATTTATATATAATATAATAGTAGTGTATTATCTGCCATGGAAATTTCTTACACATACTATTCTGGAAACTGCAGTGGCACGGAGGACTTTCTTGGATGAAAAAAAAGTAGTTATAGTTTAGGTTTTACCCTTGTTCTCTATAACCATGAGCTCTGATACCAATCTGTAACACCCCCATTTTGACTAATGCAGCGAAAGCAATTCTGGGTATTATACTTTTAGTGGAATCAACAGACATAATCATAGAAAATGACTCATAAAGAGACGTTTTGGAAAATTTTATTATCATTTATTTATTCATTGGAGTTTTTACAAAAGGAGGTCTTAAAATCTAGAAACATAAAGTTTGAATGATAACAATTTAGCCATCTTCAAGTCCGTGCCACTTCATGCCATAATTAGCTCAATTACCTAAGATAAACAAGCTAAAAAGGTCAACACAATGGTTGAGTGAAATTCATAGGCTTATGATAAATAGTTGAATAAAAGTTATCATAGACAGTGGGTTACGTTGTTATACACCCATAGATAGTAGTAATTGCAATGAGTACAATTATCATAGAAAACAGTATTATTGCCCTAAGCTCATGACATCAATACGTTAACATGGAAATCACCGTAGTGACATTGGTTGAGGAACAAATGTACCTGTGGAAAGGTAACTTGCCAAGGTTGCCCATTAAGTCAAATATAGTGTGTTTGGTTACCACCAGAGAACGGGTATACCAACGGATCGTCACCCCCAATAGATCTATCCACAATATTTGCGTTACTCGCAATTATAAATGTTTCATGATATGGAAATAGTGGGCACGGAATGGTACTTTGTCAATAATAATCTGATAGCATACCAGTTTGAAAAAAACTTGCATTCATGGTTTTAAGGCATTTATCCCCCCTCGCGGTTTATAAAGGTGGGGGGGGGGGGGGGGGGAGTCAAAAGAATTAAAAGTGAGGCTAAACGAACTCACCATAAACAGGGAAAAAATTTATTGATGACAAAAGTATAATAAATGAAAGTAACTGCCTCGTCACGTAAACCAGAGGTAAATGTTCAATTCTTAGTGTGATTTGTTAAGTTCTAAAACTTATAAAGTTTTAACATACATCCTTTACATTGATTTATTAATTTATGAAATTTTGTACCACTGTTCGGGCTATCATAATTCAGAGGTCATGCAATACACGTATTAGGAGCTATGACCACAATATAAAATCATAAATCCAGCAAACTCATCACAACGTATACTCAAATAAAACCCCTTACATGAAATTCCCTAGTAACGTGATACGATAAGATTTTAAGTTTCTTCAAAAGCTAGTCGATGATAAGTTACGTAAATTATGTAATTGTTTTATAATGCGTCGATAGATGATTAATAACGACAAATGTGTCAGGTTTTAATAAAATCAAGTCTTATAATATTTATATATATTTTTATAATTTATACAAAAATATTACATTTTATATTTTTAAGAATACAAAAATGGCATTATATACCCTTGATTTTTATACTTTTATAAGTTTAATCCTTTATACATATAAAGTATATATATATATATTATTATGTATATATATTATAATATATAAATAATAATATATGGTATGTATAAATATATATATATATATATATATATATATATATATATATATATATATAAATATATATATATATATATAATGAAATATGATTTAAAAATATATATATATATATAGTATATTAAAACCACTAACATAAATTTGGCAAATAGCCTCTTGTAGTTTTAACTTTAGGAAAATGATATTTTAGACCCAAACAATATAATTTCCATAAATTTAATAAATATATACCCTTAGTGATATGAAAAATTATTTCCAATTTTAGTTCCAAATTCAAAATCCATGACCATTGATATTTTCAATATATAAGTATTTTCAGGTTATAGCTATTACTATAAGGCTACAATACAGTTTAAAAAAAATAAGTTGTACGAGCCTTAATTAGCTTACAAAAGTAGCTTATTAACAAGAAAGATCAAAATGGGCACGTTTTTTTTGGTTTTAAGGAAAACCAAAACGCATGGGTTTGTGGTTCAAGGGCTTAAACAAGAGTTTATAGAGGATCTAACAAAGCTTATAAAAGTTATAAAACAAGGCAAGAGTTTATTGAACGAGTTATGAGCTTACTTGAACTTGAAATGAGTCAAAAATGGTGGAAATGGGTTGAATGACTTGAAATGGGTCGAACACTCTTTGGAGATGAATCAAGGACCTCTTTTCTCTTATTTCTTGGCTTCTACTTGCTGAGTTCTTCCTTTATTCTCTCTATTTCTTGGTTATGATCATGACATTTTGAAGTTGTTTTGATTTTGTAATTGGAGAAACGATATGAATGTTGGAATGCGTGTATTTATAGTAATAATGTTATACCAAAGATTCACAAAGCTTAACAAGAATGATGCCCCCGAGGTCGGAGGAAGCTTAAACAAATAGACAAAGCCATATGATTGTGGAGAGAAAAGGAGAAGATGTGTGTGTTCTATAAGAGAGAAAACACATCACACCTTATTACAAAAATTATGATCCTCACCTCTCCCATTGAAGTATGGAGGGATATATAAGCCCTGGACCGATCTACATACTACACTTTACCATTTCTAGTCCCTGCGGTCCGTGCTAATATAAACGAATGTATTTCGTAATTAGCCGACATATTTATTAAGGCTAACAATTCTCCCCCAATATGTGAAGCATACGGATTACTATACAATGTTCCTAACCAAGTACAAATACAACAAAATATAATGACACATCCAAGGCGCTTCCATTGCTGCTGATGACGACTTTCATTCTAGTCTTGAACTTGTACTCCAGCATGGATCTTTTGTGGGCTTGACTTGTTTCTTTAACCATTGAAGAAGGCTGATTTGATTAACTTTCCCCCCATTCATGCAGCATGTCTTGAAAAGCTTTCTCATAGACTCCTTTTTTGGCGAAGTTTCTTCTGAATCATCTTCCCCCCCCCAAACCAACAAAATCCGTATCTTTGGCAAATCTGAAACGTTGATGTAGCTTGAACGATCTTCTAACATTGACATTTAAAGTGCACAGCGGAATTTAGTAGAAGAAACAGTCAACCACACCATCTAATACTGCTTCTATACTGTATCATGACATTCGGTCTTGATGATTATCCGTTCGGGGGAACATGCAAGAGATCAGCAACACTTCTTCTCACGCATGCAGAATACTTCACAAACCATACTAAGTGAAGTAGTATAAACTACTTCCCCCTGGAAGTTGACCTGATATCATCAAAGTACACGTTTTCCCCCATGATGGTTTCGAGCTCTCGGAAGCATCATTGACGTGGACGACCATATACACGAGAAGTTCTTGTCATAAGCAACAATCTTGAAAGGTTATGAAAGACATTGAAGAACTTTGAAAGATTTTGCTAAGACTGTGAAGTATCATTGACGTTCATTAGCTTTAAATATCCCGTGAGAATTGCTGATCACATTTCAACCTTTTACTCTCTGGCTAACTTACCAACCTCGTATTCTGTCGGCGTATTGCGAGACACTTGGTTAATTAAACCCGATATACTAAACTTGAAAAATTAAGTAGAATTCCACAAATTTGGTTACTTAAAGCTTGCACTGTTGTTGATTGAAGAACGGTGCAGAAGAAAGCCTCTAAGTACCCTATACACTCAACTAAGAGCCAAAATAAGTACAACACCTCTTGAGACTATCCACATCGGCATCTGCGTGTGACACTGAGCACTACAATGTAACTCCTTTAAGTGATAGCTATAACCCGTGAGTACTACAATGTACCTCCTTACATCGGGTATAACTAGATAATCCAAGTCTCAATCATAACTATATACGTTCAAGCAAGTCGTCAAACGATAGATTGGGTTTGAAGAAAAAGGGTAGCAAATAGAAGGAGTCTCGATGATGAAATAAGTAGAGCGCCTCGTAGAAATGCAACTTCAAGCTCAAATAAAGGGATACCAAATTCAACTCGTGAATCCTTGACATAAAATCAAAATCTTTTAGCCGTTTTTTGAGACGTGTAGTGATCTTATTCGGATCGTTTAGTGTTATGTATCATGTTTTGTTGTTGTTGTTTGTTATCAATAAAACGTTTCAACGTCTGGAATTTTAACAATTCTATTACTATATACCGAGAAAAGAATTGTATCTTTCGCGGGATTTTACAAAATCAAGAAGAAACCGTAAAAAATAAAATTTGCTTTTTCGGTCCTCTGCTAGTTCGGTTCGTTGGTTCGGGTGTTTAGTTTGATTCAGCAAAAAACGACTAGATCGGTTGACTCGTTCGGTCCCAAAAAGGATTACTAGTTCGATGATTGCTTGTTCGGTCCTAAAAGAAATTTAGTTCGATCCTCAAACAAAATAACTTGTTCGGTCCAAAAGGAGAATACTCGTTCGGTCCTTGAAGAAGTAAACTCGATCGGTCCGAGAAGGAAAACACTCGATCGGTCCTAGCAAGAAGAAAATCGTTCGGTCCAAACTAAAACCACTCGTTCGATCCAATGAGAAACCACTCGATCGATCCAAATATGATCACCACTCATTCGGTCCAAGCTAAAAGTCCCTCGTTCGGTCCAAACTAAAATCACTCGTTCGATCCAATGAGAAACCACTCGTTCGGTCCAAACAAGTATGTTGCACGTTCGATCCAAACAAGTACTTTGGACGTTTTTATCTTCTTTTGAACTTGCGTATGTCTTAGCAACGCATGTAAGAACCACGAAGGTACGCTATTAAGCCAAGGAACTAAATCGAACAATAACTATTAATGCCGAAAACTCCAAAAAATAATAACAAACACAAACCCGACCCGAGGCGAAATGATACCAATGATATTAGATCTTAATCGAAATAAGCTCAATAATCCCACACACAAAATCACAAACACAACACCACGAATACAAAACACCCCCGGTTAGCTCTGGTACCACTTGTTATACCAAAGATTCACAAGCTAACAAGAATGATCCGGAGGTCGGGGATGATTAAACAAATAGAAAGCCATATTATTAGTGAGAGAAAAGGGAAGATGTGTGTGTTCTAGAGAGAGAAACACACACACCTTATTACAAAATTATGAATCCTCACCCCTCCATGGAAGTATGGAGGGGATATATATAGCCCTGGACACGATCTACTTACTACACTTGACATTTCTAGTCCCTGCGTGTCCGGCTAATATAAACTAATGTAATTCCGTATTAGCCGACATATTTTAAGGCTAACAGTATAGAAGAGAAGTAATGGCCAATTTTTTGGAGTGGATTAGTGGCCAAGCTACTTAGAGTGGTGGCCAAGGGTCTTGCTTGGGGCTCAAGGGTTGAATTTTTAATGAAAGGGCATGGTTGTTTTTGGACAGCCAATATTAGTCTCGGTAAAATGGTTGCCATTTACAAACTGTAACTCCGATGAAGCTCAAACCAGTGAGCATGGTTAGATATTTGAGTCCTCTACAACTTTTAGTTTTACATATTTAGGGTTTACTATACGAAAATCTAGAGATAATAGCCGTTTACTACAGTTTTGTAGAATCTGCGCACCTTTGCCATTTCGGCTATAACTAATTCATCCAACATTGAATCGGGTCGAGTCAACCGGAAAAATGATCACAAGACATAGGACTATAACCTAGTATTTTTTTCTTAATGCCCAAAGCCTACTGGCTTGCCCTGATCCTTATGTTTTATCACGGGATCAGTATTTTGAATCTAATAATTATTAACTAGTTTAAGTGGTATCGGGTTTGCTAAGGTTTTCGGGTTAGAGTTTTGGTTTAGGACGAGTGTGGAATGGTGTTTTGAGGAAAAAGATATGTTTAAATGTTATGCTTAGAAGTCTTGTACTCTAGGCTAGAAATGTGGTACTAATTGCCTTGTAGAATTTGGAGAAAAATGAGCTCATTTGAATATCATGCACAATCGGCTTGTACTTTAAGCTTTAAGGTGTTAGTTAACCATGATATTAGGAAAAATAATTTTAATTTATGCTATGGAATACTTGTACATAATGCATCATAAAGCCTTATATAATCATTTTGAAAGTATACATTACATGTATTTAGGGTTTTGGTATAAACATTACACGGATAAGTTCATTTATTAATAAGTTATGAAAAATATACTTAAAATTGTAACGTACATGATATAGAGGATATTAGAATATTGACTTGACATATTAAGGCGTTTACTTGATATAAACGTAGATAGAATTGACATAGGTAGTTGTGTGAGCTCGTTTACTTTAGAAATGTAAACTATGTTACATAATAGAATAAAGCAAAAAAATTCCCGTGAAAAAGTAGTATTTAATATAATATATGTAGAAATTACAGTGATAAAAATTGTGGGTTGTTACATATATCCCTTGACAACTTAATTATTTCATCTGAAATATTTAACTAATTTGCGAAATGCAAATGTCACTCCTTCACAAAACTTTCCACTTTCTAGAAAGTGAAGAACATAAAGAAGATATTCAATCTTCAAGTGTTATTGAGTCACTACATTGTTGAGTCCCTCATTAATCACACTAATGAAAGAACTAACTCATTTCACATCCCAACATTGTCCTCAACAATTGTCAACCACAAAACACCAAACAAAACCTTTAAATTCCCACTCATCCACCTTGTCTCGATAGGATTCATATGGCAGATCAATTGTATACAAATGATATATCAATTTTTTCTATCAATCTCTCGTCAACACGTTCCTGTCATTATTACCGCTCATCCTTTCCCAACTTTTGTCGGCTCATATGGAACATTTCATTCACATGCAAGAGCACATCGTCTCCATCCTCGTCTTATTTTTTTTAAGTGTGTGTGTGTATATATGTATATATTTTGACATATTTTGCCAAGATATTAAGTGTTATTCGTCTACTTTTAAAGGTTTATTCTCATAATAATTTTGTGTCAATCAAATAAACGAATCCCATTCCGTTTTATTAAAAGTGTTGTCTAATCTTCTCAATAAACATATGTCTTAATTTCTTTTATTTTCATCTATTAGTTATTTTTTTAATAACTGATTGCATGTGTCTAGCTTCTAACTTTCTTTCAAAGTGTCACCCTTTAGAATAATAAAACCTAGAAAGTGCATGTCTTAGTTCCCCGCTAAATGTTTTGCATATAATATACAGTGCACTTGTCTACTAACTTTGATATTTGTAGCACAATAAATATATTAGATTCCTTGGTGCCCCCAAATCAATGGGGCAGCATACACCGATGGTGGACACTTGCAAGCGATATTGCCTCATTTAAATGCATCGAACTTCTGAGTCATCGAGGTAAATTTAATTGATCCATGGATTCGTTTAAGAGTCAATATAAACGGAATGTAATATATCAGGGGATGCAATAAGCAATGGGTGGAGCTAGGAGCTATGGTTTTAATAGCATAGTGAATTTTAGCTTTAACCATGATGTTAGAAGACTTCACAAGGAGTGGATGCAAGCTCAACCTTATAGGAAGATAGGATGGGGATTGTCCAATACGATGAAAGGGTTTATTCATACTCCAAATACTTCCACCTCCTCACTTTTAAAAACACCCTAAACCTTAAAGGGGTAAGGTCAAACTCTCATACCTCAACTATATATTGAAGTACCTACTTTCTTTCATCTCCTTCTTCTCATCTATCACGACAACCTCTAAATTATCCAAGAAATACAAAATCACCTCAACCGTATTTCTCATGTTGTCTTCTCAATCCTCTAACCAATATACTTGGATCAACTACCTTTTCTCATTCCTTCAACCTATACACTCAAAGTACCTACCTTCTTCTCTTGCCTACCTCTCATCTCCTCATGACATTTCTAAAACTAGTCCAAGAAACACACAGATCACCATTCACTTTTATTTCTCATATCTTCTCCTCATACCTCAAACCTATATACTCGGAGCACCTACCCTCTTATCATGTCTTCTTCTCAAACCTCCAACGTATATGCTTCAACCATTATCTACATAATATCACGACATCCTCTAAATTATCCAAGAAACACAAAATCACCTCAACGGTATTTCTCATGTTGTCTTCTCATTCCTCCAACCAATATACTTAGATCAACTACCTTTTCTCATTCCTTCAGACCTAGTACACTCAAAGTACCTATTATCTTCTCTTTCCATAACTCTCACCAATTATGACATATTCTAAACTATCCAAGAAACACACAATCACCTTTACTTTTATTTCTCATATCCTCTCCTCATACCTCAAACCTATATACTCGAAGCACCTACCCTCTTATCATGTATTCTTCTTAAACCTCCACGTATATGCTTCAACCATTATCTACATAAATAATCTTTTTCTTCGACCAAAAGGGGAGAAGGAATGTGTAAACAAGTAAATTTTAAAACTGTTTACTATGTGTTATAGATTTACATAGTTTGTCAATCATCAAAAAGGGGGAGAATGTAAGTGCAAAATATTACGATTATTTAATCGATAGATCTCTTTATGTTTTGTAATGACAAACATGTGACCTTGTAATAACATAACGTAAAGTGCCAACAAGTTACTCGTAATCACAAAATCAATCAATGCATTACATGCAATCAACATCTCTTGACTTCTCAAGTATGCATCAAGACGAGACATTGGTTTACAAACCGACGGTAAATCACATAAGGTATGTACATAACAAGCATTAAACTTGTAGGATGATCAAAAAAATAATTTTTTGTCTTAAACTTTACATTTTTATAAATGTAGCAAAATAAAATTTTCAAAACTTAATTAGACAAATTATTTTTGAATTATAAAAAAATGTTTTATGTTGTAATTATTTCAAAATTCAAAAATCTAGTTCTTTCCCCCCTTAAAAACAGGTTACACTTTTAACAGACAAGTTTGTCACCACAAAAGACAAAAATAGGCAGCGTTTGTCGGGGGTCCCTTATAAAAGGCCGGCAATGGCCCCCTTAAATACCCGGCGGCCCCCTAATATATCTGGGAACCGCAGTTTCTTGACTTATGATGTTTTTCAGCTCCTTAAAAATAGTGGGTCACATCTAACTATTTTCACAAACCCTTTTGCCCGAATTTCTTTAGTTTCTTTTATCTCAGATCTCACTCAAATCTCTCTAAACCTTGATCATTTTAACTTGTTTAATCTTGTTTAATGTATCCAATCTTCTTCCTTTCCTTCTTCCTCAAGTTGCATGAGAAGAACTTTCTTCAATCGTCAAGATACAAAGTTATGTAGCTAGTTAAGTTTCATTTGTAACATAATGTTACATAATAGATCGAGTCTATGTATTACCGATCTTAATAGTGTGTAGATCCGAATGGTGTGTAAATTTAGAAGGTTTGATTATGGTTTGGTTATTATTTTGGGCCTTACAATACATAGTGTAATGGAAATTGATTCCTAGTAAAGATTAGACTCGACATTTTGCTTAGTGGTTGAAAAATAATGTAAGCGAACGCGGTTTATGTGTTTTAGCCATAAAACACAAGGTTTGTTATGTGGCCCATAAAACATATAGATTGGTTGTACCCGAAGAAGGACTCCGAACATCTATCTTAGTGTCGAAAAATAATGTAATGCATTGGTATAAGGTTTTCTCCGCCGAAAGGGAGCTTGTTGATTAGTTAAGTTAATTCTCGAGTAGGATATCTCAGATGAGGTGGAGTAGGACGGAAGGACTTCGTGACCAAACCACTATAAATCATCATGTCGGTTTGCATTTTCTTTTACCTTTCTCTTTACTTATGTCTTTACATTTATCGCTTTACTTTTACACCAGGCATTGTGCTTATGATTGTGTGCATTGTTGTGTATGTTGTGTAGCTCTTTGTAGTAAACATTGTGAGTGTGGATATATTGGTAGAATATGCGCTAGTTATTTTAAATCCATTATCGACACTTCTTATATTGCATCAAACTTGAATGGTGATTTGATACAAATAATCTAGTCTGAAAACCACTTCATGAGGCGGCCCCTTTAAATAGGCGCAGCCTTCTGCTGTACTTGGCGGCCCCCTAAAAATCTATGGTCCGCCGACAGAGAGTTATGTAATTATTGATATAAAATATTTAATGTTTTTGAAAGGAAATGTATTTAACCCCCCCCCCCTTTAGTTTTCCACATAACCCATTTTGGATAATTATTGCAAAGAGATTTTTACTTAATCGTTTGGTATTTGAGAATAGCATTAAATTATGGAGTACTTGAAGAAGTATAGCAAAAAGGCACGCATTATGGAGCTTAAACGAAGAAATATGAAGATTACTGTTTTGACAACCAATGATGACATCAAATAACGTTTATTTTATAGCATCATTTATCCCATGTAATTAACCCATTTTGTATAATTATTGCAAAGAATTGTTACTTAATCATTTATATTTGAGAATTGCAGTAATTATGGAGTACTTGGTGAAGTTATGCTAAAAGGCACGCATTTTGGAGCATAAACAAAGAGTTTGAGAAAGTCTACTAATCTGACAGAAAATACACCGTATTATTCTAGACATGTACGACGTATCAAAGACTTTGATGAATCAAAAGACCATTGCCTGACTTTGAAGAATACGCCGTATCCACATCAACGATACGCGGTCAACAAAGAAGAACAAGCTGGATTTACCCAATACACCGTATCCATTAAGAAGATACGGCGTATTCGTGCCTACACTTCACAAGAAACTACGAAGACATAAAGACCAATACGCCGTATCCATGAGACCCCTATACGCCGTATTCACAATATAGTAATAAAATATTCTGGAAGATATCAAACGTGGTTCTTACTCCAAGAAATCCCCAATACGCCGTATCCCACGTTGCTCGATACGACGTATCGACGTGTTTCTATACTCTAAAATAGACATCCCTAAACTCAGTTTTAGAGTAATGCAAGGTAAATCCTTAAACCACCAAGTCACATCCAAGAGACGAATAAAGGAGCATAGAAGGTCAGAAAAGAGCCTCAAGATCATCGGAAAACTCTTGTAATCTTCGCGCAACTGAATACACGTTCGATTAAGGTTTCTTTATGTTCATATATCAAACCGTGTGTATTTTTACAATGACTATCGGCTGATACCTTTAGGTATCAACCATGATTATGAAGATCTAATGGTTAGTTTGTTTATCTTGATTGCTTAATTTATCATTGATTGTTGTTTATGCTTATCAATTTATATTTGTTTACATGCTTAAGTATGTGACCTATCATTCAACTGGGTCTAGTCCTACATACTTAATGCGCTACAACTTCAGTGTTGTTTGGGCATAGGCTACGAGTCTAGAGAGCTCTCAATATTGGCAATATATAATATCTAGAATCAATAGGATCACAAAGTTATTGACCAACAATGCCTTTGAATGTGACTTAGGTTTTTAGCCTAAGGTGACCTTAGTACCAACGAGTACGTTCTGATCAATTGGTAAGGACTCGGACAGTGGACTACTAGTATATAAAGAGCCGTTAAGCAGTAAGTGGGTAAAGTCTCGATGAGCTAGGGTTTAGCAAGAGCACCATTATTAATCTCCTAAGATAGATTATAATCAACAAATGCTTAATTTATGCGGATGCATCTAATTGTGACAGGATTAGTGTGTCTAGGTCTTAGGAAGAACTACCACCTAATGTCTAAGAGTAATGGATATGCCCCTTTAAGATAAGACAATCATTGCACTAAATAAACCAAAACCTATGTTTTATCGGATTATTCATGGTTGATATGTTTTCCTTGCATTAGTTCTTGATCACTTCTTTATCGTTTGTTGTCTCCTTGTAGTGTGTTTATTGCTTTACTTGTCATCAAACCTTAGGTTAGATAACCAAAACCCGTACCAATCTCTCAGGCTGAAACTCCCCTTTTGCATTAGTTTTAGGTTTAACTTAGATAACTAAATTACTGATAGAATTAGGATTAACGCTCTCGCTCTTAGTTATCGACACCCTACTTACAACCAAAGCTACATCTTGACCGGGTACACTGTCCATTAAAGTGTTGTTTTTAGGTATAGTCAACATAAAATAAATAGTAAAACTTGATACATAAATAACACCTACACAACGACACATCATGTTTTTGGCGTCGTTGTCGGGGAATGAAAATTAATCTTGATTTATATTTTATGTTTTGGCTTTTAACATTAGATCTAACCTTTAGGAGTAGTGTAAATTAGATTAGTGCTCTGTTGATGGTTAGTGAATATTCTTGGTATATTCTGTATATTTTGTATATTTGTTTAGATTTAATGTTTGTTTGTATAATTGTGTGTTTTAATTTAATTGTTTTGCTAATACCACAATTCTAGTAGATAACTCGATACGCCAGTATCCATGGAATTAGGATAAGCCGTATTAATTGAATGAATGAATACGTTGTATTGGTGAGAAAGTTGGATATGTCATACCAGTAACAATCCAATGAAGTGGATACGCCCGATCGAGTTATCTACCAGAATAGTGTATTAGAAAACAATTAAATTAAACACACAAATATTCAAACATCAATACAATTAAACTAAGATCAGACATATACAAAATATACAGAATATACAAAATATACACTAATCTAATTTACACTACTCCTAAGGGTTAGATCTAATGTTAAAAGAACCAAATCCATAAAAATATAAATCAAGATTAATTTTCTCATTCCCCCGACAACGTCGCCAAAAACATGATTGTGACGTTGTTTAGGTGTTTATAATATTTCAAGTTTTACTATTTATTATTATGTTGTACTATACTAAAAACAACACTTAAATGTAGCAGTGTACCCGGACAAGATGTAGCTTTGGTTGTAAGTAGAGTTTCGATAACTATAGCGAGAGCGTAATCCTAATTCCTATCATTAATTTTAGTATCTAAGTTAACCTAAGACGAATGCAAAAGGGAGTTTCAGCCTGAGAGACTGGTACGGGTTTGGTTATCTAACCTAAGGTTTTGATGGCAAGTAAAGCAATAAACACACACAAGAAGACAAACAAACGATGGAGAAGCGGTCGAGAACTAATGTAAGGAAAACGTATCAACCATGAATTATCCGATAAAATGCAGGTTTGTTTATTTAGTGCAATGATTGTCTTATCTCGAAGGGTATATCATTCTTAGACTTAGGCGGGACTTCATCCTAAGACCTAGGCACGCTAATTCTGTCACAATTAGACGCATCCGCATAAAGCTTCCTTATGTTGATTATAATCTATCTTAGGATCTAAGTAATGGTGCTCTCACTAAACCCTAGCTCATCGAGACTTTACCCACTTACTGCTTAACGGCTCTTTATATACTAGTAGTCCATTGTCTGAGTCCTTACCAATGGAATAAGAACGTACTCGTTGATCCTAGGGTCACCTGCTAGTCCAACTAAGCTCACTATTCTAAAGGCAAAGATAGGTCAATATTTGTGATCCTATGATTCTAGATATATAAATTGCAATATGGAGAGCTATCGGACTCTTAGCCTACGCCCAAACAACACCAAAGTTGCAGCTCATTAAATATGTATGACTAGACCCAGTTAAATGATAGGTCGCATACTTAAGCACGTAAACGAATATAAATTGATAAACATAAACAACAATCAACGATAAATTATGCAATCAAGATAAACAAACCAAACATTAGATCTTCATAAACATGGTTGATACCTAAAGGTATCAGCCGATAGTCATTGTAAAAATACACACGGTTTGATATATGAACTATTAAAATAAAGAAACCTTAATCGAACGTGTATTCGGTTGCGCGAAGATTACAAGAGTTTTCCTATATTCTTGAGGCTCTTTTCTAACATTCAATGCTCCTTTATTCGTCTCTTGGTCGACTTGGTGGTTTAGGGAATCACTTGCATGCCTAAAACTAAGTTTAGGATCGTCTATTTATAGAGTCTGGAAACTCGTCGATACGCTGTATCGAGCAATGTGGGATACGGCGTATTGGGGATTTCTTCGAGTAAGGACCACGTTTGATATCTTCCAGAATATTTTATTACTATATTGTGAATACGGTGTATTGATGTCTACTAGATACGACGTATTGGGTCTCCAATCCTTCGTGGTTATTTGTGAAGTGTAGGCACGGATACGCTGTATCTTCTTGATGGATACGACGTATTGAGGTAAAACCAGTTGATTCTTCTTCGTTGACCAAAGTATTATATACGGCGTATCGTTGATGTGGATACGACGTATTCTTCAAAGTCAGGCAATGGTCTTTTGATTCGTCAAAGTCTTGGATACGTCATATAGGTCTAGAATAATATGGCGTATTTTCTGTCAGATCAGTAGATTTTCTCGAACTCTTCGTTTATGCTCCAAAATGCGTACCTTTTAGCATAACTTCACAAAGTACTCCATAATTACTGCAATTCTCAAATATGAACGATTAAATAATAATTATTTGCAATAATTATACAAAATGAGTTAATTACATGAGATAAATGATGCTATAAAATTGACGTTATTGGGTTGATAGTCTTTGGTCCGGTTAAACTATAAACCAGTTTTTCATTCTTAATCCGGCGATCCATTTCAAAAATGTCCACCGTCAGATTATTTTCACTCCGTAGCGCCGCCGCCAGACTCTCCTCCGCCGCCAAATCTTCCTCCACCTTCCGATCAATCCCCAGAAAACCAACTTCTCATCGCATATTCAGGTAATGTTAAAACATACATTTTGGTTTAGATTATTATTAATTAATGGTTGGTTGGTGAATGTGAATGTGAAGGTGTCCAGTTGAATTGAGTGTGTGTTTGGATACGGTTCAACCCTTTCATACAGTTACTGCTTCTGCTCTGATGACGTCAATGCTCACTCAATCTCGACGGAGTTACGCTTGGCTTTCTGAAGGTATATTAAATATTACTTTTTATTTATGGTTTGTTATTTTTAGAATGGAAATTGATATGGTTACTCAAAGCTAGTGACAAGATTAGTTGAGATATATTACGTACTACTTTTGACTATGGAACCAAACATCACTTTCGTCATGAGTTAGCAATTTAGCGTTAGCTTCCGATGCTCTGGTTATGTAACTTATCTATACTATTATATAAAGCATTTACAATGTGGGTTCCATCAAAAATTAAGATAAGGAGGTGCAATCTTGACCATTCATC